>SKCR01031832.1:0-134127 GCA_019454045.1 Zanthoxylum bungeanum
AGGCCCTTTTTCTTGACCTTTGGCTTTTCTTCATCAGACTTGTACCCCAAACCCTTCTGAGTAGTCTGTCCTCTGAAATCTGGCAATTTTGAACCTTTACCCGGCTCAAACTTCATTTTCTCCATAATCCTAGCCACCCTAGGATCCACCCACTCCTCAAAAGTAGCCGACACCTGAAACCTCGTGAAAGGTTGTATCTCCAATGCATCCACGGCATTATCTGACTCAGCCCGGATGGTGACAACTTCTCCCTCATACGGGAACTTGATCATCTGATGCAAAGTGGAAGGCACGCCCCCAAGTTTGTGAAACCAAGGCCTTCCCAACAATAAGGCGAAAGTAGCCGGGATGTCCAGTACTGTGAACTCGACCTCATCTTCAATCGGTCATACCTTGACCATAGCCACAAAGGTACCCTCAACTCCCCTTTTACTGTCATCATAAGCCTTAATAGTCATACTGGAGGGGTCCAAGTCTGTTGCTTTCATACCCAATCTCGCCAGAATTTTCAGCGGGCACACATTGATGATGATGAACCGTCATCCACCATTACACATGAAGTTCTCTTGCCCCTCACCTCGGCCCTGATAAATAGAGGCCTGTTATGATTTCTCCCCCTTCCCGGGAGTTCATCCTCAGAAAAAGATATCCGCAAAGCTTCCTTCTGAACTGACCCAACAAACATTGCAGGGTTGGCGTCTTCCGGTACCACAATCTTGCTCAAGGCCTCAACCATAGCATGCCTATGCTCCCGAGATGCACATAACAGTTCCCAGATACTCACTTGTGCTCTAGTCTTCCTCAATTGCCTCAGCACTATATCCCTCTCAGTATTTTTGCAGTCTCACCACTTCTCTACCATCTGTCAAAACTTCCTTACCCCTTTTCCGCCATATCATTGTAGAAACGACCACTGCGCGTCATTCCCCTTACTTCTTCCTCATCACTGCTAGAGAAATCAAGCCAAAAGTTTTTTCCCTGCTCAAACTCATCTTCACTAGTACTATCCCAGATTCTCAGGCAAAAGGCTTGAGGGTGAAAGGATTTCAGGACAAGGTCTTCTGGGAGGCCAGAATTGATCATATAGGCTGGTGGTGGTACGACACGGTAGTTGGGTAAGGGGTTTCTGTGCGTGTCAGGCTATTCTATTTCTGGGTCAGGTATTTTCTTGGAGTCTATCAGGTCTTGGATTTCATGGCAGAGTCGGGCGCAGTTGTCGGTGTCATGGCCCTTTTGTTGGTGAAAGTGACAGTAAAGGCTTAGGTTATAATGTGATGGTAAGGGATTGGGTAATGGTTTGGCTTCCAAGGGTTTTAAGAGCCCTTGCCTCTTCAATTTCTCTAGCACCTTGGACATGGGCCTTCCCAAATTGGAAAACTGCCGGTTCCGGATAGCGGCAATCTCAGCAGAAACGGGCTTTGCTCCCGATGTTCCCCCAATGGGCCTCCTGTTCAGACCATAGAATTTTCTGTTTTCCGCCTCTTCGTCTTCAATGTCCATGACAGTCTCCCTCAACTGCCGAAAGTCTGTAATCATGGAGGTCATCCTCCTCAACTTGCTGTAAATGGAGGGTCTGGTGCCCTTGATAATCATTTTAATCTAGTCCTTCTCCGAGGGCCTAGTCTGCATCTTCAATAACTGACCTCTCCACCGGTCCACATACTCCTTAAAACTCTCCTCCGCTTTCTGCTTAACATTCTCCAGATCACGGAGTGACAGATCGATCTCTAGGTCAGTGACATACTGCTTCAGGAAAGCATCGGCCAACTCCCTCCAATGTTCCTTCACTTTCTTCTCCAAACTGTGGTACCATACCACGGGAGCTTCTTCAAGCGACATTCCAAACATTTTCTGCACTTGGCGCTGAGATAAGCCAACTGAACTCATGACTGATACAAACTGTCGGAGATGCACCCTTGGATCCCCATTCCCGTTAAACTTAGCCATATTAGGCATCTTGAACTGTGCCGGCAACTGTTCCTCGAAATTCAGTGTGTCATAATCCAGCAAATCCTTATTCTTACCCCTCATCTTACGGGTAACCGACTCAACCTGATCCCGAAGTTTCTGTAACTCTGCCTGAGACCCAGATACTCTGCCTGCTGCATACTCTGCCATATCATCATCAAAAGTGGGGATATCATCCCCCAACCCATTCGGAAGCTCCTCACGCCTCACATTCTCAGAAATTCCCCCAGCACGGGGCACAGCCATACCAGCCACAACAGTAGTCAAAGCTTGCAACTGTTCAGTGACCTTGGCGAGACTGTTCTCTAACTGATCCATTCGGGATACCTCATTACCAGATTCACTCATGACTGTTATTGTTCTTTTAATGAGCCTTGTCCCTTCTCTAACCCAAACGGTATCTATGATGTCTTTTTGAGACATAGAGGGTGTTAACATGATATATGTATGCATGAGGTGCATGAGATACAGGTAACATATATAGCATACTAAATTAAAATTAAAATTTTCAAAAAAATCGGACTGTTATCATTTTAGAAGCTTTCGGGCTAATTGTTATAGAGTGAACTCATCCCAGTTTAAATGGCCCAACGAGTCCACATCTCATGACAAAGAGCCCGACTAAATCCAAATGGTAACGTTCCGAACACAAGCACAAAGTGGCCCATCAACACTTAGAAGCCTTTGGCCCAACCGTCATAAAATACGTTCTTGTCCCAGTTTAAATGGCCCAACAAGCCCATATCTCATGACAAATGGTCCAAATGGATCCAAACGACGATGTTCTCACACACAAGCATAAAAGATAATGCAAACATAAAGTAATTTTCTACGGAATGGCCCATCAATATTTCAGAAGCTTTGGGCCCAATGGTCATAAGGTACGAACTCGCCCCAGTTTAAATGGCCCAGCAAGTCCGCATTTCTGACAATGGTCCAACTGCATCCAAATGAGGATGGTCCACTAGCATGTACTCAAGGAAATAATTGTTACTTTAACCATGCAAACCCGGTCCATGGGTGGGTTCGCAGGAGTATAGACAAAGGCTCTCACCGGAAAATGATAGCTCACAACTAGGTCTCCCCATTCAAGGGTTCGAGCGACCAAGTGAGCGTACCCTTTTTTATACACTAAGGTACGTGCCAATGAGATATGGTGTGTGACGGACTGTCAAATGGATTTCCCGTTGTAGATTCCCCAGAGGGAAGGTGGAGCGAGGCTCACTTAAATACCCAAGCCTCTTAGGCTCTTATCGCTTGGTGTCTGGAATAAACAACGAGTCCTCCAGATTAGTCCATCACAATAGGCTACGGGTAGATGGCTATATAGGTGCCTTCACAGCTTTTCCTTCTAGAAAGGTAGTGAAGGAAGGAAGACACCAAACCATTACCTAGCCTTAAAATGCCTTTGATTAAACCCCCATTTTATCCACTATAGACACGGTCAATTAAAACATAAATCCAAACATTACAAGACAATATTCGGGGCAGATTCTCTAGCCCCAGTGGAATCGCCAGACTGTGGGACACATGAACTGGACGACGCATGTTGTCCCGGGCTCGCGGCCCGGTCGGGAGTACGGAGTAGCCACGGAGGACTAAACCGGAGAATAATGGAGTCGCCACCCGGTATGAACCGGGAAAATGAGATTTAAGATCGCACTCACCCCTCGCAAGGTAAGACCTCAAACCGTTGGGTTCGGAATGGTCCCTTACTTATGCCACTTGTAATGAAAGGATTTATGTAATAATTTAATCAGGCTTAAGTAGCACTTATTTCCAAGAGTATCATGCTTCTAAATTCACATGTACAAAATAAAACTTACACATATATTTCACATCTAAGATTGCATGCTTGGAAGTACATCAAATGAGCGACAAACATACAACTTCATTGGCATATTGTATTCAAGAAAACACAAGCACACATACTAACCACACAAGCACACACGTGAGCACCTTCTCAAGTGGTACGTGGAATTATATCCCAAGTACAAACCGTACTACCGTCCATTCGGAATCGGCTACGGAATTTATGTCTGGGTTTCCATCCGATATACCACAAGAAATAATACTCAAATGTTATCATGACATAGGTATATGAATTGTAATACATTAAACACATTGTATTCATACATGTGGGGATAGCTACTAGGAAAACTATGTATGAAATCTGATGAAAAGGACTCAGTTCAGTGGGTGCGCGTTCGCGTAGCGTTTGAAAACGCGTTCGAACGGTAAACAGAAGGTTCGCGTTCGTGTAGCGTTCAAGAACGCGTTCGAACGGAACCAGACCTGATGCATGATAAGACTAAGATAGTGCGTGTGTGTTCGCGTAGCGTTCGAGAACGCGTTCGAACGGTAAACAGAAGGTTCGCATTCATGTAGCGTTCGAGAACGCGTTCGAACGGAACCAGACCTGATGCATGCAACACAAAGAATAAAGACAACAATGTCAAGCTCAGTATGTCCGATTAAATGTATCTTGCATTCAACCGAACACACATCAACCGGCGCGGCAAAACATCGTGGTAAAGGGCTTTAACCCCTCCCCATAGGGGATCTTTCATTGCACTTACTAAGCCCATGCGCTCGATTGAATCACGCATACAAAGAATTAAAAAAAAATAATATCAGACTTAGTATGCCCGATTGAACGTATCTTGCATTCAACCGAACACACATCAACCGGCGCGGTAAAACATCGTGGTAAAGGGCTTTAACCCCTCCCCATAGGGGATCTTCATTGCACTTACTAAGCCCATGCGCTCGATTGAATCATGCATACAAAGAATTAAAAGCAATAATATCAAACTTAGTATGCCCGATTGAACGTATCTTGCATTCAACCGAACACACATCAACCGGCGCGGAAAAGCATCGTGGTAAAGGGCTTTAACCCCTCCCCATAGGGGATCTTTCATTGCACTTACTAAGCCCATGCGCTCGATTGAATCATGCATACAAAGAATTAAAAGCAATAATATCAAACTTAGTATGCGCGATTGAACGTATCTTGCATTCAACCGAACACACATCAACTGGCGCGGCAAAGCATCGTGGTAAAGGGATTTAACCCCTCCCCGTAGGGGATCTTTCATTCCACTTACTAAGCCCATGCGCTCGATTGAATCATGCATACAAAGAATTAAAAGCAATAATATCAAACGTAGTATGCCCGATTGAACGTATCTTGCATTCAACCGAACACACATCAACCGGCGCGGTGAAGCATCATGGTAAAGGGCTTTAACCCCTCCCCATATGGGATCTTTCATTCTACTTACTAAGCCCATGCGCTCGATTGAATCATACATAAATAAGCAACATGCAGAATTCAAGTGACGAAAAATAAATAAATAAATCAAAGCAACATGAAACAAACGAAGGTGCCGTTTACTCAAGCGGTACATGGATTGTATCCCAAGTACAAACCGTACTACCGTCCATTCGGAATCGGCTACGGAATTTATGTCTGGGTTTCCATCCGATATACACAAGAAATAATACTCAAATGTTATCATGACATAGGTATATGAATTGTAATACATTAAACACATTGTATTCATACATGTGGGGATAGCTACTAGGAAAACTATGTATGAAATCTGATGAAAATGACTCAGTTCAGTGGGTGCGCATTCGCGTAGCGTTTGAAAACGCGTTCGAACGGTAAACAGAAGGTTCGCGTTCGTGTAGCGTTCGAGAACGCGTTCGAACGGAACCAGACCTGATGCATGATAATACTAAGACAGTGCGTGTGTGTTCGCGTGGCGTTCGAGAACGCGTTCGAACGGTAAACAGAAGGTTCGCATTCATGTAGCGTTCGAGAACGCGTTCGAACGGAACCAGACTTGATGCATGCAACACAAAGAATAAAGACAACAATGTCAAGCTCAGTATGTCCGATTAAACGTATCTTGCATTCAACCGAACACACATCAACCGGCGCGGCAAAGCATCGTGGTAAAGGGCTTTAACCCCTCCCCATAGGGGATCTTTCATTGCACTTACAAAGCCCATGCGCTCGATTGAATCACGCATACAAAGAATTAAAAAACAATAATATCAGACTTAGTATGCCCGATTGAACGTATCTTGCATTCAACCGAACACACATCAACCGGCGCGGCAAAACATCGTGGTAAAGGGCTTTAACCCCTCCCCATAGGGGATCTTTCATTGCACTTACTAAGCCCATGCGCTCGATTGAATCATGCATACAAAGAATTAAAAGCAATAATATCAAACTTAGTATGCCCGATTGAACGTATCTTGCATTCAACCGAACATACATCAACCGGCGCGGAAAAGCATCGTGGTAAAGGGCTTTAACCCCTCCCCATAGGGGATCTTTCATTGCACTTACTAAGCCCATGCGCTCGATTGAATCATGCATACAAAGAATTAAAAGCAATAATATCAAACTTAGTATGCGCGATTGAACGTATCTTGCATTCAACCGAACACACATCAACTGGCGCGGCAAAGCATCGTGGTAAAGGGATTTAACCCCTCCCCGTAGGGGATCTTTCATTCCACTTACTAAGCCCATGCGCTCGATTGAATCATGCATACAAAGAATTAAAAGCAATAATATCAAACATAGTATGCCCGATTGAACGTATCTTGCATTCAACCGAACACACATCAACCGGCGCGGCGAAGCATCATGGTAAAGGGCTTTAACCCCTCCCCATATGGGATCTTTCATTCCACTTACTAAGCCCATGCGCTCGATTGAATCATACATAAATAAGCAACATGCAGAATTCAAGTGACGAAAAATAAATAAATAAATCAAAGCAACATGAAACAAAAGAAGGTGCCGTTTACTCAAGCGGTACATGGAGTTGTATCCCAAGTACAGACCGCACTACCGTCCATTCGGATTCGGCTACGGAATTTACGTCTGGGTTTCCATCCTATATACCGCAAGAGACGACACTCTTTCATTCATCCAATACCCACAACACGCATCATACACACACAAGATTCAACAAATAATTAAAATACAGTCAAAATAAATAACAAAAATCAAATAAAGATGAGTGTGGAAAGTACCCTCAGGTCTAACCTTTTTGCCAACTTTCGGGCTTGCGTTTCACGGACGTCGGAAAGGGTACAACTCCTCAACTTCTCCGGTTCACTGGTTTAGCGTCCTAGCTCACTGTTTTACTGTTTTGCTTGCCGTTCGGTCTCCATTCTGCTGATGTTCGGTCTCCGTTCTGCTGCTGTTCGGTCTCTGCTTTGCTACTCACTGTTCAGGTCACCTGTTTTGACGTTTCAACGAACTGTTTCGAGTGTTTTTCGTGGTTTTTTAGTATAGTTTTGTGTGGTTATTTCAAGGATTATAAGTGCAGTTTATGTTACTGTTTTAAGGGATTTTAAGGACTCTTTTGGGAGTGGTTTGGGCTGCTGTCCAGGCGTGTTTGGGCTGCTGTTTGGAGGTATATTTTCGGTGATGGAGGGCTGCTGTATGGAGGAGATTTTCGGTGATGGGTAGAGGTTTAGGGGGGTGCTGTTTTCGGTTATGGAGTGGAGGAGATGAGGGGAATGGTTTGTGTTGTGATTTTTGTGTGAGTTATCTGTATGAGCTAGAGGATGCATGTCTTGGTTAGGGGTGGTTTATATAGAGAAGGGTTAGGGTTTCACCTTGTCTCACAAGGAATGGATTTTGGCATTAAAGAGAGATATGATTTGGTGTTAGACAAGGAAATCAAGGGATTTGATGGGGGACAAAATTTGGCTAGATTAGGAATGCAAAATATTTAATTTGTTATGATTGATTTTAATTAGGCATTACATCTTTTTAATTTAGTATGTGATTTTGTTTGGTTAGGAAGTTAATATATTTGATTTATCTTAATTAGGTATGATTATATTATGTTTTATTTAATTGGTAAATGGTTTAAATATTTTATTTAATTCAATGTTTAATTTAATTAAATTGGGATGTGTTTTATGGGCTTTGGGGGGCTAATTGGGCTGGGGTGCGAGGCTAGCAGCAAAACCAGAAATACCGACTCCGTTCGAACGCCCATTCGAACGCTACACGAACGTCCGCAATCTGCCTGAAGTTCGAACGAAGTAACGAACGCAGCACTAACGAAGACAGTGAACTTGTGAAATGAACTTGATGACGTACTTATTCTGAATTTCCCCTTCCGACCTCCGTTTCCTGCAATATCCTTAGCTAAAAAGGTAGTGCCTCCAACTGAGACTCATCATCGGGTTTCACATGCGAAAATGTGATGCCTACAGATTGCCTAATTAGGATTTCTAAACTTTAATTACCAAAATAGGAAAGGAAACGTATATATCAGAATATATAAAGCAATTGGAATTAAGAAATAAAATTTCACAAATTAAAATTACCTTATTTAATTTGAAATGTCCAGTTGCTTATTTTCATTGATTCATTTCAAATTTGTGATATAGAAACCCTAAACTCCAATTTTAGAAACTATTTCCAAACCATTTTCCAAGATAACATTTGAGCAAAATAAATTTCCCAATTTATATCCAAGTTGCTGAATATTTAGGGGCATTATTGGCCAAGAAAATAATTTTAACTCATAAAATTTTAACACATGTAAAGGCTTATAAAACAAGCCTTTAATAAATTAATCAAATTAATTTTATTCATACATGTGTCTTAACATATTCACCAATTAAAATTAATTACAAAATAATTAATATATGCATTACATGTATCACAACACGTCTATTAATATTAACCATATATTATTTATTAGATAAATATTTAATTTAATTAATTATTAACATGTATCCAAGATTCAGATTTAATCCAATTTGTATCTAATCGAATTATGCATCAAATACATATACACATCAGATATTAAATGCCCCAACATGTGTAATAATTATGAATAATTTGTATCATTCATAATTAATTGTCTAAGTGTTCAACGAGTGCACTTCATATATTTGGACTCTCTAAGTTCAATTTTCTGTTACATAACATATTTCGTGTCCATAATTTGTACATTCACAAATTATGACGACCACATATAATCATACTGACCCATACAAGTCAAGTTCTAGACATCATATAGCCATCATCATAGGCTATCCAAATTATACCAGAGATATAGATAAAAATGTCAAATTTCAACAGTGTACAATTCACATATGTGTCGCGAAATATTCGTGATTCTCTATATAAATACTCAAAAAAATTTACAGTATACCTCGGTCAATGTTTTAAAGAATCACAAAGTGGATATCTAAATCCCGCAGATGGGACTTACGGATTCTCTCTAGATACATCATAGGATATCATGAGCATCAATCCACACCCAATAAACAGACGGAGGTCTGGTTTAGATTGACCAGTGACATGACTATTGTCAAAGTATGGAGGATCACTCATACATTCACAGTGCTCTCTCAAGTCAAATGACCTGATATGCTACTCGACTCGGGAAGATTCCTATTGACGTTGGTGTGTCAACTATTAAGAATGCTTCTGATGAGTCGTTCAGTGCTCATCAAATAAAAACCTACATGTCTATATAAGTCTTATAAGACTCATAATTCTTTGATATCAACCATCGAACCAAATCTTAATATACGACATGTATTGATCTCAGTGGATTTTACTAACCGACATGTGTCAGCAAATCTTGACTATAAATTTTATTTGAGAATATAACACAAGTAGTGATACCTCCCAATGTCAATTACAAGTCTCATTGTAACTGATTATTGTATATACTCAGGTCTTTATCTCATATATATATATATATATATATATTCCTCAATTAGTTTCGATATAAATTGAATTAAATCGAATATGTACATAGAAGACAAGAATCAATATCATTTATTGGGTAATATGGTGGAAAAAAATAATTGCTCATATTCATGAACATTTCATAAATACGATAGGGATTGGTGCTCAGTGTACTAACCCCAGCACATTGTGGATCCTAGATGGCCAAGACGGACATGCCATAACATGAATATTTTTGGATCAGTGAACTTCTGGTTCATTACTACGTACTTTCTACTTCATTTATTTTCTATAATATAATCCAGAAGAAAAAACTGGAAGATTTTCTAATATACTTTTTTTACATGAGCGATTTATTATAATGCAAAGATATTCTACATTACTTTCACTCAATGTCTTAATATGATATCCATTTCGGTAGATATCTTTGAAATTTATCAAGTTTCTATTAGATCTGGGTAAGAATATAAAGCATTTTGAATGCATAATTTAGTTACATTTACCAATAAAATTATAGCTCTTCTGGATCCTTCAATTAGATTTATAAGACCTGATATAGTATTTACTTTAGCTTCATGTAAAGTTAATTTCAAGAATTTTTTTTTTTTGAAGAATTGTATGAGTAGTACACTGTCGGCAAGAATAAATCCCCAGCTTCTTTTTTCCAAAATGGGCAAATTCATTTCTTAAGTCGATATCCTTTTAGAAAAACAAAAATTTATAAATGATATAATTGAATTCCACATTCTTTCATTTGCCTTCACGAGATGTCTGGAAAAGATCCATCAAGTATTTGGGTTCTTTACAAATTCTTGACCACTGCCCCATTGTTCTGCAATGAATGTATTTAATGTCATCATTCATAGTAGGCTTATTTTTTTGAACTTTGTCTATCGATTTTTCTTTTGTAAATATTCCATGTGTCTATGTTTGTTATTATTTTGTAAGCATAAGGGTTCATGACCATTGTGGGGGCGATAGACACTGTGGGGTGAATTATTCTAGAATTTACGAGTCATAATTTAGTGCTTAATATGCATTACTAGCATTTTCATTGCTTGAATGAATTATTATGGAATCACGAAGTAATATTTTCAATTTTACGGTACAGTTAGATTTTATCGCGTTACTAATAGTATTTAGTATTTTGACTATAACTTGAGCTAAATATGTATATTTTCAGTGATCTTTAAATCATTGGAAAGCTTAGACAAAGCTCTATAACTTTCATGTTAAACATATTTTCAAATTCGGAGCAGAACCAAGTCAAATACACATATTTTCCTGGCCGCATTCGGAAAATCTAGAAATTTAAACATGTCCCATTATGGGCGGGGCCTGTAGCTTAGAGGATTAGAGCCGTAATAGTATGAAATGAAGGCCCGGCTCCAATTTGTATTTTATTCAATAAAATATCTATCCATCACTATATAAACCTGTTACTATTCAGTCTTCTTCTCCATGCTTTTAACCCACGATTTAACTTCTCAAAGGCATTCAAAATTCTCTCTCTTTCTCACGGAACCTGATGACAGTTTTAGTTTTTAAAACCTCTGTGGAACTTGTTCTAGGGTCCCGAACATCATAAAATGGCTGACCCATTATCCTCTATCGACATGGTTCTGTTCGGACATTGCTCAGTCTTTGTATGCGACCCAGGTAATGGACACATGATTTGTTTGATAATTATGGTTTTGGAAACTTCTGATTTCAGAAATACTTATTTTTTGTATAAGTTGGATTTTGAAGACGATTATTGTGTATTCTGATCTCTGATGATGTATAAGATGACTATATGGTGCATGTTGTATGATTTCTGTTTCTGATAATAAATATGTTTGTCTGTGAGGAATCCACATTGTGTCTCCTATTTCTGATATCGAATATATTTGTATATAAGGAAATCGTATTATGTTTCCTAATTATAATAATGAATAAGATTGACTTTGCGATATTCGTATTGGACGTGTATGTGTAATTCGTTTGTTATTGATGAGTATAGTATGTTTTCTATGAGAAAAATTTATAAATATGTATAAATTATGTTTTTGAGTTTGTATATGTTTGTATGTAATTTGAGGTTTGAACGTTCGAAGAAGTTTGCGTATGAGGTTTCTGATCCGCATCAGGTACGTTTTATGAATTCCGTTTTCGGCTCGGTTGAGGTATGCACTATCAGAAGACTTTACGTTTAAAGAGTGTAGAGAACAATACGAAGTTAAAAGTTGTCTGACAAACAACTACTTATACACACTCACACACACACACAATAATTGAAATTTGTTCTTGCTTTTCATGATGTGTATGGTTACTTACCGAGTTTTATAACTCACACCACACCAATTTATTAGTTTTGCAAGTTGACAACTAGATTCGGTCGGCCATCAAACTTTAGATGTTTATGCTCGAGATCGGTAAACTTTAGATGTTAAAGAAGTCTATGAGTTTTGTTAGTTAAGTTTGAATTGTGCATGCACGTTGTTATATTTATTTAAATAAGAGTTTTGAATTATATGTGTAATTGTGGGCACATAGCCCTTGAGTATTGAGGTTGTGATTTGATTTACCTTGGTTGGACCGGAGGTCCCTTTGTATATCTAATGTTTTTGATAGGTCGACTTTGGTGTTGGACTGTGTTCCAGGTTGTCCAATTTTAGGGTATGTCGGGTCCGTTTTTCGTAAGTTTTGAGGCTTAAGGAGACGAGTTATTCATGTCTCTTGCCAGTAACGTCATGCCTCTGGCAGGATGTTACATCTGTGAATAAACAAATATCTCAAGAAATGATGTGTATAAAAATGAAGATGTACTGATCTTACTTTCTGATGTAGAACATCCATTATAATGAGAACCATGTAGCATACTTCTAAGAATAGTACCATCATGAAGATAACGTGTTATAATATTAACAATATAATATATAAAATAACATACGAAGTGATATAATACAGCAAAGTAAAGAATAGAATACCAATAACCTAAATACAAGTTACCGAAATTGTGTATATTATTGATGAACTATACATGTCTATTTATAATAACTAAAAGTAGCAAAACCTAATACTTCCACGACTAGTATTTTGTTGCTGCAAAAAACAATAAAGTTATGCCTCCAATTTTGACTAATTGTATAATTACCACTCACATAACCAATGATAACATGCCAACCATTTACAAAGGAGAAAACCATGAGATGACACATGACAAAGTTTGAGTTTCAATTCAGAATATGATAAAGCGTGGCTAAAGGTATTTTTTTATGGAGCTTCATTTCACAATATTAAGAAGTTTATTTGTGAAGTCTTACATAATATCTATAATACATATTGTTAGTGTCATAGTACTCAAAATGATTTTTTATGATGCAATGCGGACAACTTCGACGTGCATTAGCGGATATTATAAAAAGATGTTGAAATAGTTGGTCATGAAGAGCAAAATGGACGTAAAGACTCAAGCGCCAAAATTAATAATATCTTATGTGGTCTTAGCTTATGGCTCTCTTTGTAAGTGGGTTGATAATTTAAGTCTCTAAGCTAATAGAACTCATGCACATTCATTTAAATACATTAGGGTTAAGTGCATAATGTTTTAAACCTTCTAAACCTGATTTTACACTTGGACGGGCATACCGGTCTTTGGAACCGGAATACCGGTCACCATATACCAACATACCGGTGTCCGTTCGAACGCAGCTCAAACGAAGAGTTTATGGACATTTACGTTCGAAAGCCTCTCGAACGCGGAGTTTCCGGACAATTTCGTTCGACCGCTTGAGGAATGCAACTCAAACGTTGACCGGCATACCTGTCCCATAAGTTTTCATACTCGTCTAAACGATAACCTCTTATAGCCATTTGAATTGTAGGACCGGCATACCGGCCACTATAGACTGGCATACTAGTCTCAAACAGAAAAGTTGGGGGAGTCTACATCTTCATTATATATTGAGCCCTAATTTCATTTTTTCCTAGTACTAGCACCTCCATACAATTTCTACTAAGGTAAAATAGAGAGTAAACAAACCTTCTTCATCATACACTCTCATACTCGAGCTCACCACATACGTCTTCATATAATTTAGAGAGCTTAGTTATTTGGATTAAAAACTCACAATCTAATTCTTCTTATATTTTATGAGTGCCCAAGTGTGTTGTACTTTAAACTTCTTTATTCAAACACTTGAGGTTGTAAAATCCCTTTATGATTGGGCATACTCAAAATGGTGATTTGTAAAAGGTTTATGAGTGAACCTATGGAAAAAATTCTTGTGTAATGGTTTGGATTGAACCTAGAGGACAAATCTGTTGTTTACAAGTAAGCCATGGAAAACTTGGTGTATGTTGTGGATTCAACTTAGTGGAAATCTTCAAGTGTGGCTTAGGAGAGTGGACGTGCATTGTTGGCCGAACCACTATAAATCAAGTGTCAATTTCTCTAACTTACAAACTTTATCTTATATTTCCATATTATTTAGCATAACTTGTTAGTTTTTCAGGTTGACAATCAGATCGGTCATCCATCAAGTTTTGGATGCTTATGCTCAAGACGAGAGATCACCTAAGTTGCAGTCACCCACTCTAGAGTCTTGTAGGATATTGAATAAGTTTAGGAGTTTTGTTAATTAAGTTTGAATCGTGTTATGCACATTATTATACTTATGTAAATAAGAGTTTTGAATTATATGTGTAATTGTCGGCACATAACTCTTGAGTATTGAGGTTGTGATTTGATTTACTTTTGTTGGACCGTATCTGATTTTTTTGACAGGTCGAATTTGGTGTTGGACTGTGTTTCAGGTCGTCCAATTTTAGGGTAGGTCGGGTCCATTTTCCGTAAGTTTTGAGGCTTAGGGAGACCAGTTATTTATGTCTCTTGCCGGTAACGTCATGCCTTTAGCGGGATGTTACATCTGTGAATAAACGAGTATCTCCATAAACGAGCTGTATAAAAATGAAGATGGACTGACCTTATTTTTTGATGTAGAATATTCATTCTAATAGCAACCACATAGCATTCTTAGAGAGTAGTAACATCGTATCGATAACATGTTATAATAATAACAATATAATATGTTGACGGCTGATTTTGGTCTTAGGGCAATATGGGAATATTACTCCCGAGACAATCCTCCCTCAATAGTGAATTTGTTTGGTTATGGGGGACCAAAAGCAAACTTAGCAAAAGACAAATAATACGCCAATCGACAAGGAGATTTAACGTGGTTCGGCGGATCTTGGTCCGACCTACGTCCACGGGCATAAAAAGGATGATACTTTTATTACTCGAACACGCTTCTCGGCTCTGCTTCTGGTTTTTTACAAGTCTGATGGTAATGATTCTGATGATTCTTTACACACACTCTACCCTCCTATTTATAATAACAGAGAAATCAGATTCCTTCTAGCATAAGGATTCCTAGTTGAAACAATATATTTTTCCTATGAGGATTCCTAATCCGAAACTGACTTCACTTTATTTATCCTATCAGGACACTGACTTATCAGTTTCCGTGTGAAAGTAAGATAAATTTATCCCTTTTCCCCGTGGAAATATGACGTCTTATCTTCTGGGCATGCTTTGCCATCTGGTCGGTCTAGACATGGTCGGCCATCATGGGCTTCTGAGCTAAGAATGATGTCAGCCGGTCTCAAGTGGTCGGTCGCCTATCGTCAAGTGCTCGGTCTCTTACTCATGTGGTCGGGTCGGCATTTAATGATTTCGACCAAGATGGGAATTACCCATTTTACCCCTGTCGTGCTGCTTAACTGTCATAGGGCCTTTTTACACCGCCAACATTTGTCCCATAGTTCTTGGTTCCAATGAGTATGCGAGTTGGTTCCGGGAACTATAAAAAGAGTAGTTTTACTGGCGTGCTACCATAATGTCCTTGGTTCCGAATGTAGTGCTTGGCTTTGATTCCTTTCTCCCGTCAAAACAAAATCTTTCACCGCCTTTTCGGGCACTTCTTTCTCGAGACGCGCAGTCATCACATCTGTTTTAAATGCCCATCAAATCACCTTTTAGGGTTTTACCCCCAACCAGACACTTGTCGAGCATCTGCCTGTTTCCCGCCAAAAGAGAACAAGTTTAGTCGTCCGCTGCTATTACCAAAATACTTTCGATCCCAATCGTTCATTCATCTTTTTGGAATTGCTCCTGAAGTCGACACATGGCGCACATCCGAGACTCTATTATGATCCGACGGTCAGTATTATTCCGACGTTGTAATGAGAAGGTAAATCGATATTCTTGCATCTGTTTGGAAAAATTTCATCAGCTTCAAAACTCTTCTTCCCTTCGGCTACGAAACGTCTGATTCAGTTTTACCCAAAGCTTCTCAACGTATTCTCCATTTTCCGAGCAGAGATCAAGTAAGTTTCCCGAACGACCTTCTTCCTCTCCCTTTTTTTTCTTGTAGATTTCATGGTTTTTGTCGGATGTTGCTAGGGCACTTAGAACTTCATAGATTTAGTTTTCCTGGAAACTTAGGATAGCTTGCGAACCCTTGGTCGTTTTCAAAAATATGGTTGTAGACTGACCTTCCCCTTTTATTTTTCGGATGCCAAGGATGTCTGACGGCAGGTCTCCTTCTGCAAACCCTGTAAAACCCTTGACTCCCCTTACTGAAGAGCTCTCATCGGGCTCGGGAGCACCCAGTGTAGAAGACCTCGACACTACCCCCACCCCTTCTGAAATCGAACAGGACACGTACCATCAGAGGGTTCCTCGGAAGGATCTGGAGCCCGATGGCTTTGAAAGCTCGGCTCTGGACATGGATCGGCCTTCCAAGATAACCGAGGATGATCTAGCACTGCTTCGGCAACGGTACGACATCCCGATAGACATTGCTCTTGAGGTCCCTCTCCTATGCGACCGTGCCAGTCAGCCCGACGAAGGTTCCGTGGCCCTTCTTCCAGCTTTCTTTGAGTGTGGGCTCCGGTTGACAATTCAACCCTACTTCGCCTGGATGCTGGCCGAGATGGAGATTGCCCCCTGTCAACTGAGTCTAAACAGCTGGAGGATCTTGGCCGGGTTGTATGTAGCTTGGCATCGGGCGGGGCTCGGCGAACCTTCTTTTGAAGAAGTGAAGATGTTATACCGGTTGAAGGCCAACCCAAAGACTCACCATGGTTGGTACTACCTTTCTGCCTATGCCGACTCGTCAAACGTTGTCCGCAAACTCCCCGACTCCAACAAGAATTTCAAAGATCTTTGGTTCTGGGCCACTGGAGATTGGGGACGGGCCCTGAGATCGTATGAAGAGGAGGTCTTGGTCCCGGACATCTTCAGAGCCGGAGATCATGAGTTTAACCTTTAATTTTCTTGCCCTTAGTTTTTATGTTTAGATTCTCACCCCTTTTTCCTATTCCTCCTAGCTTGTTGGAGGGATGCTCCCAAGGTCTCCCGCCAGGTCCTGAAGCGGGCAGGCTGGGCTCGGCGATATGCCGTCCAATGGAGGGAGTTGGTAAATGATACGGCATTTGCTGAATCGGGACTTGTTCGGGCCGTTCCTCCCAAGGTCCCGGGTCGGATAGGTAGATTCTTATTGATCTTCTAGCTAACTCCCACGTTTATTTAGCATGTTGATGTTGTCTCTTCTCTCTTTTTCTTCTCTTTTTTTTTGTATGCTCAGGTCATGTACCCTTCTTTTGCCTTTGCTTTTGCAGGTATGTCGAAGAGACCAAAATACCTTGATCGGTTGACTGGTGCTGCGAAGAAAACCGGCCATGGTGGAGCCGGGACTTCTCGGAGACGGCCTAAAATTTACGAGACCAGGAAAGTGATCGAGGAGGTAGAGCAGCCGACTTCTCAGGGTTTTTCTTCACCTTCTAGGGCACCAATGGTTAATGCTACCCGCCCTGATAATCCTCCAAGGTCTTCTAGAAGAAGGAAGCGTTTGTTTGGTGCTGTGGACCCAATACTAAATCGGGAGTTGGAGGAGGAGCGGGCTCAGAGCAAGGGGACTCCTGCTCGGCATGAGAGGAGGGCGTCGAGGGGTATTTCTAAGAAACATAAGGGTTCTGTGATCCTTGGCGTTGACGACCTCGGGAAAGATATTATGGAAGCTACTTCCCACCTGGTGCCGGCTTTTAATAAGCTGGCCGAGGCCGTACCTCCGGAGAAGATTCCGGGGTACGATGACATTTCCCCCGAGGAGGTGGTTACGGAGCTATGTTCTCAGATGGCTAAGGTTGTGTTACTTTCCCAAGTGTCATCCTGACTTAGTTTATTTTCTGATCCTTTTTGTTTCTTCTTGGCAGGCAAACTACCTTACGGCCAAGAATAAGGACCTCTTTCTGAGTCTTTTGGTTGAGGGCGGTCAAGCCCAGAGGCTCCAAAACTGTCTCACGGAAGTGGAGGCCAGGCTGGCTGATAGGGAAAAGGCGATAAAGAATCATGAGATATATGCGGCCGAGGCCATTAGTACAAATAAAGCTTTTAGGACCGCTGCTTCTTTGGAGAGGAAAAATGCCGACGCTGCTAAAGAGGATTTGAAAGCTGCCCAGGCCGAGATTAGGGTCTTACAGATAGAGGTGTGCAGTGAACAATCTAAAGTGCGGGCCAAGGATGAAGAGTTGGCGAGGCTTCGTGACGAGCTTAAGAGGAAAAAGGCTGAGTTGGAGGCCGAGAGGGATGCAATTCGTCTTGAAGGGGTCGGCGACTGTGCTGAGATTATACTAACGGTGCTGCCCGACCTAGACATGGGGCTAATCCATGCAGCCATTCGTTTTTGCAAAGGGGAAATGTCCGAGGAGGAGTTTCAGAAGTGGCTGCCCCCTTCCCCCGAGGAGGTGATGGATCTCGACCCAATTTCGGTTGCCCCGGTCCTCCTAGCTCCTCAAGAAGACCGACCTGATGCCCCTACCACAGAAGAGATCCGGCCTGAGGTTCTTCCTGCTGAAGAGGTCCGACCTGAGGTCCCCCCGACCCTTGAAATTGCATTTGACGAGGCCTCTCCGGGTGTCGATGTGGAAGCTGTTGTTCCTCCTCCTGAGGTCGAGCCAAGCCAACCGCCATCCGGTCCTACTGAAGGAGAGCTATCTTCCCCTGCACGGGCTGACTGACAAGGGGGTAACCCGAATGGGGCCCCGTGTAAACTTGACGTACTTTTCTTTTCTTGTGATAATTTTTTCCCATCTGCAACTTTAAGCAATTAAATATATGTTTCATGTGTTTCTTCTATCTTTCATAATCTGTTTTGAATGTTTCCCTTCACATGCCTATTCGAGGCCTGCCTGTGAACCGACCCCGAGCTAAGAGAAATACTTGGCCCTGGGGGGATGTTCCATCCTCAGTCTGGTCTGATAGACTCGGTGGGACTTAACCCGACCCCGAGCCGAGATAGGTACTTGGACCTGGGGGAATGTTACGTCCACAGTCCAAAGAGGTAGACTCGGTGGGACGTACCCCGACCCCGAGCTGAGAAAAATAAAGTGGCATCGGCGGAACGAATCCAGCCCCGAGCCGATTAGTCAAGTGGCCTCGGCGGAACGAATCCAACCCCGAGCCGGTTAATCAAGTGGTCTCGGCGGAGCGAATCCAACCCCGAGCCGATTAATCAAGTGGCCTCGGCGGAGCGAATCCATCCCTGAGCCGATTAATCAAGTGGCCTCGGCGGAACGAATCCAGCCCCGAGCCGATTAATCAAGTGGCCTCGGCGGAACGAATCCAGCCCCGAGCCGATTAATCAAGTGGCATCGGCGGAACGAATCCAGCCCCGAGCCGATTAATCAGGTGGGACTTATTCAAAAGGGAAGTGAATCAACATTTTGAAGCCCTACTAAGTCCGGCACGGGCGTCCCCCTACCAGACCAGCGGAAAACGAAAACAAAACTTTGAAAAATAAAATTAAAGGGCGGGGGCGACTTAGCGCTTGTCCCAAAATAAAACGTTTCGTAAGTATAAACAACAATACGGATGCCTTAAAACAGCGTCCTGCCCGAGGTCTCCAAAACACAATTCTGAATCTTTCAATTCAGTGTCCCGGCGAACCATGATTTGGATCAGAGAGCGTTTAAAATGGTAAGGGCACATCATCTATACGTCGGGTCATTGTGGAGCCTGTGTATTGTGCGAGGGCTCCTCCTTACCATGCTGGAGTAGACACACGCTACAGGGGCACAACGCCTCCCCGTGCTGCGCCTCTCTTGGATCCAAATGATTAATGGATCAAAGAGTGTCCGGGATACTAAGGGCACATTCCTCCTTTGGTCCGGCATCACTGGAGCTAACAATCGTCACGGGGGCATCATCTCTCCCCGTGCTATGCTTTCTCACTGATCCATTACATCGGGTAAGTGAGGATCAGAGAGTGTTTCGAAACATTAAGGGTATATTCCTCCTTATGTTCGGTAACACTGGAGCAAGCAATCGCCACGGGGTATCATCCTTCCCCGTGCTATGCTTCTCACAGATCCTATGCATCGAGTATGTCCCTGAATATTCTGAGGACCCCGAGCTAAAGAGACATTTGGTTCTGGGGGAATGTTCCGTCCCCAGGCCAATAAGCACGAATCGGTGGGACGTAACCCGACCCTTGAGTCGAATAGTATAGCAGCCTCGGCGGAACGAGATCCAGCCCCGAACCGATGAATAGGCCTCGGCGGAATGAACTCCAGCCCCGAGCCGATTGTTGAAGTGGCCTCGGCGCCAACTGTCCTCTGTAATGGGCGTTGAGTATGTCCCCTGTTTTTTTTTATATGGCTTCCAACTTTGTTTTAAGAAAGCGGATGGAAAAAAATTTTCTTTTGAAAAGAGAAGGTTTTATTCATATTTGGGGACATACTGCCCTCCTTACAGTTCTTCTGCGGGATATTTCGAGAAAAAACTTTATATTTGGCTCATTTGTGGGCATTGTTGGTACTGACCGACCACCTTGTAATCCCGGGACCTGTTCCGTTTCTAGCACGTCTGACTCCCGAGCTCTGTTATAGTTTTTCCTTGACCGATTAGAATCTCTGGTCAGTGCTATGTGTCCTCTGCCTAGTCGCCATAACTTCATGGTCAATGTATTTATTTAAATATCCATTCCGCGCCAGGTCTTCCATCTGTTCCCGTAAATCTTTGCACCCATCTGTTGCGTGTCCCCTCAGATTATGATGTACACAATAGGCTTTTTGATTTCTCTTATCAGGGGGGAATCTCTTGAGGTCAGGTTCTATTAAGAGGCCTTTTCCTAGGATCTCCATGACGATTTGCCCCAGTGGCTTTTTCAGGGGAATGTACGCATCTTCCCTGAAGACATGGTTTACTTGGGTCGGGGCTCCTCTTTCCTGGTTGTTCCGAGGTATCGGCTTGAATTCCTTGTGCTTTGGGGGTGGTTTTTTGGGCTCCCTGTCTGCTCGTCGGGGGGCCTCTGCCCTTATCGTCCTCTCTCTGATGGTCGTCCCTCTTCGGGAGATTTTTTCCTCGTTTTCTAATTAGACGAACTTTCGGGCTACCTCCAGAGCGGTAGCATAGTCTGAGGTGCCTTGGATCCTTAGGTGGGTCCATAGTCTTCCGACCTTTAAGGCTCCCTTCAGGGTTTCCAAGGCCTCGGGAGACTCATACCCCCCGACCTCGAGCACCATGTTATAATACCTCTCAATAAAGGTTTTTAGGGGCTCGTCGTCTCCCTGCTTCATGAGTCTTAACTCTCCAATTGTCTTTTTAGGGACGCATGCCCCTTTGAAGTGTCGTACGAATGACTTTATGAGTTGTGCAAAGCTATCGATGCTTCCTGGGGCTAGACTTATATACCATAGAATGGCGAATCCACCCAAGGTTAGGGGGAATACCTTGCACACGGCATCCCCTGTCACTCCTTGGACCTCCATCAATAGTACAAAGCTCTCAATATGGGATTTCGGATCGGTATGGCCTTTGTAGGGCGTCATGGTCGGCATGTTGAACCTTTTCGGGAATTTTTTTGATTTTATTTCTTCTGTGAGGGGGGATTCCTCTTTGTCGTCTCGGGTGTCTCATGTATATGTTTTGAGGCTTGTCCTCCACTTGGCCATCTCTTTCTTTAACCAAGATTTTACCTCGTTATTTGGGCCGCCATGTCGCCTTCTGTGCTCTTCTTCATGTCTGTTGCCCCGGGTGCGATGTTCCTTACGCCTTGGAATCTCCCGCACAGTTTCGTCGTACTCTGTGTCTCCTCTTCTAGTGTAGCGGAGACTATCATAAGAGGAATCTGTCGAATGTCTCTCTTCTTCTTCTTCCCACGTGTCCCCTGTTTGTGAATCTTTTTCCACAACTATGGATTTTATCCCATAAGGCCCCCTCCTCCTAGGTCCATCGTCCTCACTTGTATACACAACCCTCTTTCCATCTGCTATCTCTCCTCTTCTTTGATTAGCTCTGGTTTCAGGCTTCTCGCGGTTCCCCCCTTCCATTCTCTCCAGTCGGTCCATCATGGTTTTTAGGAGGGCCTGACTATCCTCATTGTCCTTCCTTATGCTTTTTTCTATCTTCTTCATCCAATCTGTGGCCGGATTCCCCGACGATTGGTGATTTCCGCCTTCTGCCATCGTCTTACTACGCGAACTGCTTTTTGTTGAGTTCCCCACAGACGGCGTCAACTGTTGACGGCTGATTTTGGTCTCAGGGCAATATGGGAATATTACTCCCGAGACAATCCTCCCTCAATAGTGAATTTGTTTGGTTATGGGGGACCAAAAGCAAACTTAGCAAAAGACAAATAATACGCCAATCGACAAGGAGATTTAACGTGGTTCGGCGGATCTTGGTCCGACCTACGTCCACTGGCATAAAAAGATGATACTTTTATTACTCGAACACGCTTCTCGGCTCTGCTTCTGGTTTTTTACAAGTCTGATGGTAATGATTCTGATGATCATTTACACACACTCTACCCTCCTATTTATAATAACAGAGAAATCAGATTCTTTCTAGCATAAGGATTCCTAGTTGAAACAAACTTTTTTTCCTATGAGGATTCCTAATCCGAAACTGACTTCACTTTATTTATCCTATCAGGACACTGACTTATCAGTTTCCGTGTGAAAGTAGGATAAATTTATCCCTTTTCCCCGTGGAAATATGACGTCTTATCTTCTGGGCATGCTTTGCCATCTGGTCGGTCTAGACATGGTCGGCCATCATGGGCTTCTGAGCTAAGAATGCTGTCAGCCGGTCTCAAGTGGTCGGTCGCCTATCGTCAAGTGCTCGGTCTCTTACTCATGTGGTCGGGTCGGCATTTAATGATTTCGACCAAGATGGGAATTACTCCTTTTACCTCTGCCGTGCTGCTTAACTGTTATAGGGCCTTTTTACACCGCCAACATAATATATAAAATAACATATAAAGTAATATAATACAACAAAGTAAAAAATAGAATACCAATAACCCAAGTACAAGTTACCGAAATTGTGTATATTATTCATGAACTATACATGTCTATTTATACTAACTAAAAGTAGCAAAGCATAATGCTTCCACTAATAGTATTTTGTTGCTACAACAGGCAATAAAGTTATGTCTCCAACCTTCAGGTCTTGAATTCAAATTCAAAGAGTGTGTTTCTTGTAAGAATATGAAACAGTCAGAAATTTTATCTGCTCCATTTAAACCCAGAAGATGTGATTTGACGGTGAGATTTTCATTACCACTCACAAACCAATGATAACGTGCCAACCATTTACAAAAGAGAGAACCATGAGAGGACACATGACAAAGTGGGAGTTTCAATTCAGAATATCATAACGCGTGGCCAAAGGTATTTTTTTTCATGGAGCTTCATTTCACATTATTTATAAGTTTATTTGTGAAATATAAATTATATGCGAAAATTAAACTATTTTAATGCAAAAAATGTACCAAAATATATTTTTGGGTTGGATTCTAGGGGATAATCAAATCGATTTATTAGCAAATAGAAGAAATCTTTGTACCAAAAACCCTTTACATCCGTAACGTGTTCAAGAGGTCCATTCATTTAGCGTATTTGCTTTTGGGCTTTGCATTTTGCTTCCTTTAATGGGCCATATTTTCACATCAAGAGGGTAGGATTCGCTGTGATATTTAAAACATTTAGACTTCAATAGGTAAGAGATTGAAAATAGTTGTTATTATATTTTGAAAAAAAAAAAAAATTTAATATACCTTGCTTTGAGGAGATTAAATGGGTAGTCGAGAAAACGCGAGAGATTGAAAACTCAAGCTTTAAGTTTTATTATACTAATAAAGAAAATTGTAGAAATGGTGTTAGTATAATTGTAGATAAGGTTCTTAAGGGGCGTGGTTTGGTGGTGTAAAGCTCAGAATCTCACATTGAGGTCCTGAGTTCAAATCCAAAAAGTGCGTTTCTTGTAAGAGTCTGAGACAGTCGAAGGTTTTACTTACTGCACTTAAGTCATCAACGGGTGGTTTGGCGGCATGATTTCCAATAATTCTAATATATATATATATATAAGACTTTTAAAATATGATGTGATGGAGGTTAAAAGAGAGGGTAATCACGTTTTAGTTATTAAGTTGTGATAAATAACCTGTTACTAACAAAAATTGTAACTTAACAGTTTTACATTTCTTTTATACTCAATATAGAAATTTAACAATGTGTAAATTTTAAATACCTAGAGTTTTTACCTACAAAGTTTGAGTTTGGAAACAAGAGTCAATTGGGAATAGATATCTCCTCAATTAGTTTGTCTCTTCTAGACGTAGGTTTCTGAGTGTGCTATAATTATATGTATTTGATGTCCAAATAGATTTCGGATTGTATATCCATAGAATTGTAATGTATTAAAAAAAAATTGGATTCTTGTCATATGCAATCAAATTTCTGATACCTAGTATTTTAGCATGGGGAATCAGAGAAGGTTTATTACAACTTCCAACAGATAAGGCTTCATTGGAAGACCCCTGAAGTTGTATGTATGCTATGTTATAATTAAACCAAAAACCCACATGTCAACGATGTTGCAATATAATTTTATTTCTAAACAAGGCCCGCCTATGCAGCCATATATATTGGTGAACCATTAATTGATTGGGCCATCTAACCTAAATTATAGGGCTGTTCATATTCCCCAGGACAGCTTTTTTAATCCGACCCGGTAAGTGTGGCTCCGTTCTTCAGTTTGTTTTAAAATATAAGGTTTTATCCATATTTCACATTAACCACTCATTAATATCAAATATTGGGAGTGATTACGCATTAGTAACTCGGGATAAAATTTATGAAAATACTTTCTGCGGTTACACATGATCCGATTTATCGATTTGCAGAACTAGGCGATCGGAATAACCGAACAGACGGTTCAACTGTGGAACCGAACCAGCCACTGCTATAGTGGTCCAATTACTGTAATAATTGATGATCACTATAATTTCAACGAATTACTATTTTGCATATAGTGCGATTTTCTGCCGAAAATTCTAAAAACGCTTTCGGAACGATTTCAAAAATTCTGAAAATATGTCTATACCTTATACGCACTACTATAGTAGTATGAGTACTATAGCAATGACCAAATAATCGCAATTTCATAAAATTATGATTTTACCCCTAACGCAATATTTATGGAAAATTCAAAAAACGCTTCCGGAATAATTTTGAAAATTCTGAAAATTTTCCAACATATTATTACACATTCAATTTCATCAACAACATTTCAATTTCACAAATTAATCCATAATTGAATTAATTACACAATTAATCAAATTAATCTCCTAATTATTTCAAAATCATGGAAATTCAAATCCCTAATTACCAATTGAGAGTCAACCACCATAAGCAACTCAGGAACAATTCTATGTCACCAATGAGTGGTTTAAGAAACTCGAGAATGACAATTTGTGTCCTACACCATAATTTGATCTAATTACACTTAATTAGTCAAATTAATTGTACATATACATCAATGGTTCCTATTAGAGTTTTTAAGCACAAAATCAACACCAAATATGAAAGGAATAATATCACATCATATGTAACAACAATGTAGTAGTCACCATCGTCATAGGCATAGCGTTAAATCTTGTTTTGCTCCTATAGATGGCGACTCAACTGGGGATAGAGAATCAGCCCCGAAAAATACATTGTAGTATTTATGGTAAGATTGAGATTAACCATGTCTTCATCTTTTGCATACTATTTTTGTAATATCTTGAAATTTTTCAGAAAAGTTCTGGAAGGTTTCTGAATTAAAGTTTATGATTTGACACTGGATGATATTCGAAAATAAGAGCTTATGTGTTGGAAAATAGGTCGAAATATTTTAAAGTGAAGTTTCGTTGTGTTGGAAAATGCGTGGTTTCGAAAACCGGTTACGCGATTCCTGTTTATATTTAATATGCGGAAAATTTGTTATTTTACCTATAAAAATAGAAAACGAACTCCGATTAAGTTGATTCTTGAACTATTGGACTCATTTTTCCGATACGAACAACTTTCGTGTTGATCACTTTTCGCAATTTGCATCATAAAGGCTTCAAAATGTGAATTTCCTAGAAAGTCCCATGGTATGGGGCCTGACTTCAATTTCACGGGAGTCATAAATTTCAAAAACAATTCTATAAATACCATGACTTTTCTTGAAATTGAAAAAATGGTAAAATAATCTAAACTCCTCCACACGAACCTCCGTCCTCATTTCACCTTTTTGAAGAGACCTGGTCGCGCCGACGGCCAGACGGCCAAGAGGAGTGCGCCAGCTTCCCCTCCGTCTTATGATTATCGACGGCAGCCCCTGAACGTCGGTGAATGGCGGGAAAAAGAGGTTATACGTGAGGGCATGTGTTTTCCGATCCCGGATCGTCGCTTCATTTCATGGCCCAAGCCACCCTCCAAATTGAAGCTCTCAGAGAGTACTACAAGTTGCCATTGATAGTTTTTCTGTTCTGTGCATGGTTGCACTCGAATCGAGGATGGAAATGGCGGTGAATAGTATCCCACGAATGAACAGTAGTTCCGATTATGGGTGTTCATGGGTCGGGTCGGGTCGGGTTTTTTGAAATTTTGTTAGACCCGATCGGGTCGGGTCAATGGAAAATCGGATCGCGGGTCGGGTCATAGAGAAGTGGAACCCGATCGGGTTCGGGTCGGGTCGAGTCGTCGGGTCATTTTAAAAAAAAAAAATTTAAATGAATTAATTATTTTGAAATATTAATATTAGTTATTTTATGTCCCAAAAATATCATATATATAAAGTTTTAATACAAAAAAAAGTAATAAACAAATGAAATAATAGTAAAAATTTTAAAAATAATAATGAATATTTTAGAAAAATAATAAATATTTTAGAAAAATAATATATTTGTATAGGGTCGGGTCGGGTCAAGGGGATCAAACCCGTTGCGCAACCCGAAAATTTCAGGTCGGGTCAAAATTTTGCAAATTTTTTTATGAACCCGCGCGGGTCGGGTCGCAGGTTGACCCGACCCTATGAACACCCCTAGTTCCGATCGAAATTCTGTCAATTCCAGCACGTTCATAGGATCTTTGGGAGTCCGTATATGCCATCGAAATCTCGATAAGACCTCCCCGTAAAAATTCACTAATTGCAAGTTTGTCGTTAAATGTTCAGATGTATCCAGTAGCTTCGTAGAGTAGTGTATTGATATAAATTGAATTGTTTAAGCTTGAGTATATTGAATATGTGTATTTGCTAGAATCCGAGTGAAAACGAAACGAATTTGATCGATCCGATAGATTATGCAAGTTTCTGGTAAAAATAGGTTTTGCGTGTATTGATGTGTTTTGATTATAATGATAGATATGGGATATATTTGATGATACAATAATATTTAGATAAATTCGGTATGTTCGGAGGGTTCAGGACCCTTCCGTAGCATCATTTATGAGGATGAGGTTTTAGATTCTAGGTAAATTCTTGATTGAGGTACGTAATTTTTATTGTGATGATCCATATTTATTTAAATACTGTCCTGATCAAATATTGAGACGTTGTATTCATGAGGATAAGGTTTTAGGTGTACTCACTTTCTGTCATTCCCATGCATATGGAGTCCATTTCTCAATAAAAAAAAAATTGCTGCAAAGATCTTACAGTGTGGTTTTTATTAGCCCACTTTGTTCAAAGATATAAATAGTTTTTGTTGTTCATATGAAAGATGTCAAATATTAGGTGTAGTATCTCGTCGTCATATGATGCCTCTAAATCCTATTTTGTCATTGAAGTATTTGATTGTTGGGGTATAGATTTTACAGGACCTTTTCCACATTCTTTTGGAAATCTTTACATTCTTCTTGCAGTAGACTATATGTCTAAATGAGTTGAGACAGTGGCATGTCGGGCTAATGAAAACACCATCCTGATTAAATTCTTAAAAGAATATGTATTTTCACGGTTTGGTATGCCACATGTCATTATTAGTGATCAATGGAAATATTTTTATAATCGTTCTTTTGAGGCTTTGATGTGCAGGTACGGAGTAGTGTATAAGAATTCTACTGATTATCACTCACAAACAAATGGAAAAGACGGAGTTGGAAAATAGGGAGATCAAACAAATATTGAAGAAAGTGGTAAACCCCGACCACAAGAATTGGTCTTTAAGACTTCCAGATGCATTTTGGGCATACCGCACAGCTTACAAATCTTTATTTGCGATGTCTCCTTATAGGCATGTCATTTACCAGTTGAGTTAGAACATAGAGGTTGTTGGGCTATTAAAACCTTTAATTTTGATTTGAGTATTGTAGGCACACAACGAAAGCTCCAAATGATGGAACTTAAAGAATTGAGGAATGATGCCAATGACAACTCCCGTATCTATAAAGCAAGGATGAAAGCTGCCCATGACAGACAGATCATGAGAAAAAACTTTGAACCAAACCAAAAGGTCCACCTTTATGACTCCAACCTCCACCTTCACCCAGACAAGTCACGGTTCCGATGGACTAAACTTTTCATTGTGAATCAAGTTTTCCCACATGAAGCTATGAAAGTGGAAGACCCCAAGGATAGTAGGGTTTTCAAAGTTAATGGACAACGACTAAAATCATTCGTTGATAATAAGATCCCTACAGCCCCTCTTGCTGACCCTACTTATGAGGATTGATCTTCACCTCTTCATTGTTGGTACATTATTTTTATTTTATTTTATTTATTTTGTTGTTTCTTTTTCCTTTTGTTTCCTTTTTTTTTTGTTTTGTTTTGTTTTGTTTTCAATTTTTTTTTTCAGGACGATATCATATTTCACCCAGGTTCATGCTTTCTCTTGTCAGGTAAACTCATTTATTTTTAACATCTTTATTGTTTTTAACATTGAGCACCATGTTTGATTTAGGTTGAGGGTGGTAATATTGTATGTTTTACCTGATTATTCATGTGTTATTCCTGTATTATTATTCTCTTTCAAAAAAATACAAAAAAAAAATTAAGAAATTTTTTTCTTAGTTAGATACACATAGTCCAATGAGAAGAAATGTGATTATTGATCTACTTTAGGCTATGACTCTTAGAAAAAGATAAATACTATTTGAGTCAATTCAGAATCAGTAAGTTAAGTCTTATCTTCAGTATGTTTCAATTTAAGCACTTATCGATTCTAGCTTAGTTCAGACTTCAGGTTTGAAGTTGAGACGATAGAATTGAGATTGTTTGATAAAATATCTGACCACATACCAAGACATCTATCTCTAATGCAATATCCACAGGCTAGTTGGTTGGAAATAGCTACCTATAACTGTAAAATGTGAAACTATCTGTGAGTAATCTGGGCGTATGTACCACCAGTATTTAGAGGAAGATCTACCGTGAGAAGAGTGCTACCTTAAAAGTAGTGTGAAAGCTCATAGTCAATGAAAAGGAAAAAAATATTAATTGTCCTTAAAAAAAAATTAGAGAGAGAAAGAAAAGAATACATTGCCTTGTGTTATATAAAAAAAACAAAGTTATGGAGATTGAAAGATAATATGTTGGTTAGACCCATTCTAAACTGTTAAGATTGATGATTTGAGAAATGAAATTTGTTAGAATTGATTACACACACAAATGTGCTTCTCATAAACTTATCTTTTCGAAGAAGTTGCTACTTAGATAGTGTTTTGAAAATTTTTTTGAACCATACCATTGAGTGATTTTTAAGGACACCATTGTGTAAATCTGACTGAGATACTTTTATTTTTGTGTGTTTTTGTTTTTGATATAATTTTGAATGATGTTTGTGGGTGTCGTCGTTGTAAACCCTCACAAGATTATAACTCGTCCACTAAGGCCACTTAGAGGTTTAAAGGCTTGTTGCATACGCTAAATACAATCGTGATCCATACGAAAGTGACTTAATAGTTTTTATTTATCTTATTTGTTTTTAATTTAGTTTAGTTAGTATTTTCTTTCATTTCTTTTTCCTCTTGAACTGTTAGGGATTAGAAATAAACTGGTTGTGGGTTGTGATAAGTCCACGAAAGTGTAATTTAAACATCACTTATCCGGGTTTAATGCTAAGTATTTAGTTCGATACTTTATATTTTATTATATAATTTTTATCAATATATTAGTTATTTAAGCTACCAAATTTGATCAAAAGGAGATTGCCACTTTGGCAATTGGAGAGGGCAGTAACTGAAGGGCAATTTGTGGGAGCCAAACAGTGAAGAAAATCCAGTCCAAAACAATGTGCCTCCACTCTTTGCTGCGGACTAGGTTTATTTCTTTTATACATAATTAATCTCCTAAGTAAATGTAGAGATGAAATTTTATATTTAAATTTCTATATTTAAATTTTTGATTCCCAAATAGTGTTTAATGTTTAATAAAATTGGTATTTTATTATTCTTTATCATCTTTTGATTTTTAGTTAATTTAGAGATTGTGTTTTACCAATTTTCATAAAGGAATAGTCTTGTTTTTCAATGTGTGATTGGGGAACCCAGTTGTGACTAGTATAAGTATTTTTCATAATTTTTATTTTAATTCGCCAATTACATCTTTTTCTTTAATTAGGTTATTACTAGAGTTCTTATTAGGTTAATTAGTTCTTTAGTAACCATTACTCTCAGGAATCGACACTTCGGCTATACTGTGATAAACACAAGTATTTTTTTTAGATGTAATCAAGTGTACCATTAATGGGTAATATTATGAAAAAAATGATTGCTAGTATTCTTGAACATGTCATAAATACGATACGAATTGAAGCTCAGAGCACCAACACAAATAATTTCTCCCACTTGCTCCAATGCTAATCCATGATATCATATACATATCTCGATGTGTATCATATACTTTTGGCACTCGAGAGCTCCTCTGAGTTTACAAATAGACTCCATAAGCTGATATACCAAAACTGTGATTTCAGTAGAACACAAACTTAAATGTTGTTCCACAACGGATATCTTCAACGAAGAAATCTATTTAGGAACATCATTTTGTATTCTTTAGCTAAAATCACAATCTTGTATTAGCAATAACCAAAAAATCTTAATTGTTCTATTAATGTGACTAAAGATAATTTTCCTTAAAAACAACAGTAGATTCTTAAGTGTAACCTTTCACACGTGGTCAGACTATAAAGGTCAAATATTTAGTCAACTCTCTTTGTTTTCTCTACGCAAACCATTTACACCTTTTATGAACAATTTATAACAAAGACTTAATCAAGTTCAAAACTTGATTGTAGTAAGATGAGAACAATCTTAGATCTATGGTTCTATATTAAACACCGGAATTGATATCAATTATCGCTCCTACTATAAGTCATATGATATTTTTCTTCAATAAGAAAATATCGGAACCATTATGTATCAAATATTTCACAAATGGCTCTGACATCATAAAGGTCTTTTTATCTAATAAATTATGTGGTTTCATTTATAGTTTATAATTATCACAATTGACTACAATAAGTCAAGTCTTTTCAACAATCGTCAACATCCAATGTAATATACTAAGTAACGAAACCATTTCGTCACTCGTGATCATTGAAAAGATATTTTATTAAATAGAATATAAGGTTCTATTTAATAGAATACAAGGTTCAACATCCAATGTAACATACTAAGTAACGAAACCATTTCGTCACTCGTGATCATTGAAAAGATATTTTATTAAATAGAATACAAGGTTCTATTTAATAGAATAAATGACAAACTTTGTTTGTACCTCCTAGGTACAAGTACTTCCAATTGTATAACCATTACACAAAAGGAAGAATCAAACTTAAACCTTTCGAGATTTAAATTTCTATTTATACATATCGTATATGTAACTATAAAAATTAACGGAACCTAAATCAAAAAGATGAATTAATGAAACTGGAGTATAATCCCAAGAGTATCGAAAATAATTTGGTAATTTTCAATATAAAACGAATCAAATCATACAAGATTCAATTCGATGGAATCGTAGAAGGATAATACTGAGTAAGAATCATATTTTTTATTAAATAACCTTATAATTAATTGCTCAAAAATTCATCCATGCGATCATATCAAATATCTTTGAATGTGTCAAAGATTTGCAATGAATTTTATTATGGGTGGCAATTTGGCTTAAGATCCGTTTATCCATTCGATTCAATTCTCTTTAAAGCGAATATAGATTTGAAAAAATTGATTTGTTTAATAAATGGGTCAATTTGATTCGATTCATTTATTAAATGAATCGAATACAAATTTAAAATCACTGATTCGTTTAGGATTCGTTTAATTATTTTTCTTTATTAGTCATTGTTATTTTTCAACTAATATTCGATAAATATTTTCCAATTATCATAGAAAAAATTAAAATTTTCTGTATTTGGTGAGTTAATTTTAATAAATTTATTAAGTACGTACTTCATATGTGTAATGACAAAAATTTTACAACACAGTTAAAGTCGTAATTCGATGACTTAGATATGAATATTCGTTTTAATTATTTTTCTTTATTAGTCATTGTTATTTTCCAACTAATATTCGATAAATCTTTTCCAATTATCATAGAAAAAATTAAAATTTTCTGTATTTGGTGAGTTGTTTTTAATAAATTTATTAAGTACGTACGACGAAAATTTTACGACATCGTTAAATAATATTTCTCCGACTCTAAAGAGAATTGTGGAGACGACTTAGTGGGCCATATACGAAGGTGGGTCTAATAGGCCGAACATTGTCTAGTGGGCCCAAATAAAAAACAAGACCTTATCGTATTTAAGTAGCTCCCTTTAAGCCCCATTCGGCCCACCCCCTAAATTTCTAGTTATATCCACATTTTTCTAGACTTATTGTTTAGTGTTATAAAAATACAAATTTCTAAACAAAAATCCCATGGGTCGTGTTGGACAATTATGACCCATAACATCACTATTTGTAAAAGACATGGTGTTTTGTACAAATTAACTATGTGACAAAGGAAATTGCGCTTTTATCATTTTGTAATTGGATTACTTGGATATATAAATGATAAAAGTCCATATGATTAGTACTAGATTAATAAGATATGAGACAATATTAATCCACTAAAGGTTTGATCATTAAATATCCCTAGTAGTAGTATTATTGAGACTAGACATCGATAATGCGGAATAAACTAGTATTACACTTGTGCGCGTTATGGAAGCTTAACGGCATAGTTCTCATATATTTAAGTATTGGATACTTATGCAAGTGTGATAAGAGGTTCTGTTAGCCGTTGGACCGGGAACAGCTTCGCTCTGGATAGACCCCTCGAAATCCCATTGGTAGTATGACTATATGTCTATGGGAATCCGAATCAGGGTAGGTGTATGTGGTCTTAACCTGAGACTTGCATCGCTAATACTTGCGACAATCAGTATACTTTGGTTTTGGTCGTCCGGAGCTTTAACAGGTTCTGTGTACGCCTCTTCTGGGTTTACTGAGAATCATAGTGTATTGGATGTGATGTCAAGATGGGAGTATCCCTTCAGTCATATGGAGATGATGATCACGCATGATATAAAACTAGTACTCTTAAATGCTGCAGCTATCGGGATAATATGATTAGGTCATGATTATCCGATTACAAAGACTACTTGCTGATGATCCGATATATGCTTCGTACAGGGCAGACACAGTGACAGCCCTAGGCCTAGCGTGTGACATCTGATACTGGATCGTATTACGCAATACATAGTATATTATGTCTGATACAAATTATATATTCTTCGTTGAATATTTCTGGAGAATTGGGTAGGCACGATGCTTTACTATAAGCCAACCATGTCTTGTAAATCGTTGAGAACGTGGTACGGGGTACGCATGTGTTCAGATGGTCCGATGATCGTATTTACTGCCAACATATCCAGGGATCTCTTGGGTCGCTTCCCAAAGATTCACCGATGACATTTGACTCGAACAAAATTAATCTGGGATTAATTATGAGATAGAAAATTAATCTGGGATTAATTACGACAATAATTTATCAGGGATTAAATTCGTCTAGAAGAGAGAACACGATTAATTTGGAATTAATCGGCAAAGTAAATTTAATAGTTAAATTGGATTTTACTATTTAATTTATTTATTTGGGCTAAAATAATATATTGGATATATTAATTGAAGTTGGATTTCAATACGGAATTAAAATTGGATTTTAATTCAAGCGAACGAATTAATTTAGAATTAATTCGTTAGCGACTTTCGTAATAATTTTGCTAGACATTATTATTTAATTAAATTGGATTTAATTACGTCGCGACGAAAAATTCATTTAATCGGATTAAACGAAACCGGGCCCAAAGTGTGTTGTGTAAGCCAACTTGAATTTGGAATTTAATTGGGTGGGACCCACAACTTACATCAAATTATTTGACATGTGATGTCAGTAGTTGGCCATATTAAATGTGGCATTTACTTACACAACAACCAACTTTATTTTATCAAGTCAACACACTTTTGGATAAGTTTGGAACTATTCATCTTCTTCTCTCTTTCATGCTTGGCCGAATTCCTTGCTCCTCTTCTCCTTGAATTTTGTTGCAAAATTCACCATTGTTAGCACATTGAGAGTCAAAGAAAGGTGATACGGAAACTCACCCAAGAGTTTGAAACTCAACAAAGGGCTTGGAGCTTCTACATCCAATCAAGAAAGTTTTGAATTTTCTACCAATCAATGTAAGTTCTTTTCGCAAACTTTACTTGATTATTCACACACAAATCATGATTTAGAGATCATTGTCATGTCTAGGACGATAACAGGTCGAGAGTTGAGGAAAAAAAGAGGAGATGAATTTTCTTATTTTCTTAGTCAAATATTGGAGAGAAGAGAAAAGATTAAGCATTCAAGAAGTGAATTGAAGTAATTTGGACAAAGATTAGAATTGAATAAATGTAAGAGAGACTTGTTCCAAGCTTGTAATTTAGTGATTTTATTGCTATTGAATATTTGAGTTATTGTGCATGATTAGGATTTGTGTTAGAATGGTAGATGTTTAGAATGATGAATATGTTGTGTTATAAATGATGTTGAAAACCCTAGATAATTGTTGAAGTGGGGGAAACCCTAATTGTATGTTGTGGTATGAAATAGGGGAGGTGGATGTTGATGGAGGGAGTTGTATTGAAGATTTGATGAAATATAGTGTCTAAATTATAGGCTATTTTTAAGCCATGAATTCGGCTAAGATAGAATTAGGGGAAGGGCTGTTTGGTTTGCTTAATTAGTGTATGAGATATGTTGTAGCATAAATTAAAAGATATGAATTATATTTTCATTCCGCGCACAAAATGTCGAACAAAATAAAATTAAACAATCAAACTAGTTTTGTGTATAATAGTATTTGTTCTGTTTGTGAAAAATCTGATGGTAGTAGCTAAATTGAATGTAGTGAATTAGATACTTTAGGCAGTGAGTGCGGGTGCTGTACAATCTGAACAGGCTGTAATATTTCAGTTATAATTCAAGTTTTAGACATCCAATCGATAAAACGTAAAATTTTCAATCAACTAGACACATGAGATAGTAACATATCTAAAAATAAGAATTTTTGGACTCAACATGAATTTAGGCCGAATTTGTGAAATTAAGTGCCCTGATGTTCACTACATTATGTCTTTGTCTAAACAGCCCTTGAAGATTCGCTTATAACTTGAATTTCGAGAGTCAAAATAGAAAAAAATAAAAACCTACATAAATTAGATACATTAAGGTTCATCATATTTAAATTTCAGCGTCTGATTCATTACAATTAATTTTAGCAAATTTGCAAAATTAGATGTCGAGCAGTGAAGTTTTAGCAGCCAGGCAGAATTTGAATTTTCGTATTCTCACTTACGTAATTCTAAATCGAGGCTTGTAAAATTCATAGAAGATTTAGGTATCCCAACTTTACAGCGAGACTAAGTGTTCATATGTTTCATATTTTATTTTATTGTATGAAAATTATTTTGTATGATGAAATGTAACGAATTGTATTGGCTTTAGATCGACATCAGGATTCTCAATAATCGCCAACACCGTAAGCACACCCAGTCCATTCTAGCACTATAAGTGGATACTATTTATTTTCATTGATTTTTCTTATTTTACGTTTCGCTTGATATTTTTATTTTATGTTTTGATGATACTTTTGTTTTACTACTAAATGATTCGATTATGATTAATTTGGACAAAATTATTTCTTGAGATATGAGATATTTTTATTGAATGTTATATGATACGTTTCCGCTAAGGTGATTGTATGATGATTTTGTTTTATAATTTTTGAAACCGTTATGGTGCTTTTTAGGGTCACGTTCATCTGAAAATGGTCGACCCGCTACCATATGTCCACATGGTCCTGATTTGTTCATTGTCCGGTCTTTGTGCGCGACTCTGGCAATGAACGCTTGTAAAATTTTGATATGATATTTTAAATGAAAATTTTGAACTTGGTTTTATAATCTTTGATATTGATTCGATTTACATTATTTTATGTTATTTTTATAGTATCTACTCACTGGGTCTTTATAGACTCACCCCCTCAATTCCACAGATTTTGTAGGTAACACTATCTGGTGAGCCATAACTAATTAGGAGTCTGGGATCAAGGTAATAAAGTATACTGCAGTCACTAGAGTATGGGTCTGTCATGTAGAGTTTGTCGTTCGCATTCAGATAGAATACATGTATGTCGGTGTGAGTCAAGTTGAAATGTGTATATGAGTACATATATAAATTATAATTATAAATTATATCATGAAAATAATTTAATTAATGTTAACACAGTAGGTAGGGGTGTTCACGAGTAGAGTCAAATTGAAATTTTTCAAATTTTACGAGATCCGATCGGGTCGGGTCACGCGGGTCGTCAAACCCGAATATGAAATTTGAGTATGCAAACCCAAGCGGGTCGAGCCGGCGAAAAAAGAAATGTATTTTATATATTAATTATTTTGAGACATAAATACTAATTATTTTATGTCCTGAAACTTGTCATGCATACAAAATTTTAAGATGAAAAATAATAAACAACTGAAATAATAGTAAAAACTTTAAAAAATAATAAATTTTTTAGAAAACTAATAGAAAATTAAAAAAAAATAAAAATTTCGGGTCGGGTCGGTTGCGTGATAAAACCCGTAAACCGACCCATATTTACCCTTAATGACGGTGCGACTAGTTGGCGATGTTCAAAGCAAGCCTTGACAACTGATTCCACCATTGAGGTGGAATTTATAGCGACTTCGGAAGCTGCTAAAGAAGCTATTTAGATTAGAAATTTTATCATAGAATTTGTCATTGTGTCCAGTATTATGGATTCGATCCCATTGTACTGTGATAATAGCGGAGCCATTACGTAGGCTAAGGAGCCGAGAGTGCATTTCAAGTCTAAACACGTGGAAATGAAATATCGCGTGCGATATTATTGAATGAAAATATAGTCTGAAGGTTCAAAGACAAGACAATATAGCAGACTCGCTTATTAAGGCATTACCTCATAAGTTATTCAATAAACATGTGGTGGAGATGAGACTTCGATACCATCCAGATTGGCATTAAGTAAATGAGAGTTTGTTGGAGTTGGTGTTTGGAGCTTCAATTCGAATAATGTATTGTACATTATATTTTATTATTTATTAATAAAATAACTACATTTTCATTTCAACTTTGTTAATGGTAATGTCATTATGCATATTAGATTGATATATAAATATGCTAAGAATGACATCGACCTTAGAATAGTAATGTAGTAATACTGAATACTGGGTGGTTCGATATTGGGATAATATTACTATTATAAATTCTTAAAGTAAATATTCATAATCGTTGGTTTTAGAATACAATCGAATTCCTATAACATGGAAGACTAGCACATGTCGTATATTGAAATAGGAGTTCCAATGATTTAACCCGATGTACCATGAGCAAAGGAATCTCGTATAGATATGTGAGTATCCGTTGGAGCGAATATTGGATGACTCATAAGTGATTTAGTTGGAAGTACACACCACCGTAAAAAAAAATCTTCTCGAGCCGAGTAGCATATGTGATCCTTTGACTATATGATAATATTGCTTTTGTGTGTGATCCCCTACACTTTGATGCCATATATGTCAAAGACCTTTCATGGTCTGACCGCTAGATGTTCGTTGGGTGTGGACCAATGCACTCGATAATCAAGTGCGTATCAAGATAGGATTTGTCGGCCCGTATGTGTATCATAATTGGTTTAGGTATCCATGTATGTAAATCACGATTCTTAAGACTTTGGCCAAAGTCGATCACCTATGGTGGATCGTATATATTAGCGTTCTGATAAATTTTAAAGAATCGTGGACATGTCGACATTAGATGTGTGTCTCAGAAACTTAACGGTATAATCTATGTTTCCTAAGCACAACTCGGATAACCTATGACATAGGGATTGTTAAACATATGTGATGACCTTGACTTATATAGTTCAGAAAGGTCGTTTGTATTCTTCGTGAATTCGGAGGTGGTCGAATTGCGTGCATATAAGCTAGGCTTATATGACGAACGTGTTTGGACTTAGAGAGTCCCACAATATAAAGTGTACTCGTTGAGCACTTGAGTAGCCGATAATTTTTGATAATAAATAATTTTTGATATTACAATTATCAACTAAAATAATGAAGTGTTATTAGATAACATTAATTATTTACTTTGACCCAATTGGATTAATCCAAAATCACACAAGAGCTTTGTTATAATTTCATAAATATCTCTACCATTGGAGGATATTTTAGTATTTACAAATATGTAATAATAGGTGTATTTGGCTTGATTTAATTGGATTAAATCAAAGTGGTAGACATTCAACTAATCCATTAATTAAACTTTGTATTGATTTAATTGGATTAAACCAAAGTGGTATACAAAAGTGATTAGTCACACTTAATTATACATATTTGGACAAATTGGATTAAGTCCACCTAAGAGTTGATTAAGACTTTTATTAATTAAAAATTGCATATGTTTTTCTATAAAAGGTAAGTTTGAACAAGTTTGTAATTATGCTTGAGGTTAAGAAAGTTAAGCTTGTGAAAACTAAAACAAACAAGAATTAGAGATATTAGCTTAAGTAAAAGAAGTGTTTAGGGAAGTTTTGAAAGTTCTCTACAACATTTCAACAAGAAGAAATCAAGATTTGATCTTGGAATCAAGCTTGCTAATTTTGGAATCAAGATTGGATCTTAGAATCAAGCTTGCTAGCTTTGAAAGTCTCTACAACATTTTAATAAGAAGAAGAAGATTGGATCTTGGTATCAAGCTTACAAGGTAAGTTTGATATTCTCTAAAGCTATGTTTTCATTAGTGAGTTATCATTAGTGAAATATATAGTGATGTATTATGTATTGGATACATAATAACATAGCTTGCTGTTGAATTTAGGCTAATAAATTGTGTATGAATACTTTGGAAGCGTAACACAATATGCTTGTGATTGGGTCAAAATATTTATGTTGGATATAAACATAAAATTAGAGCGCGTTAGGTGCACATGACCTGGTTTTTCCCATTTTGGTTTTTCCAGATAGACCCGGCCACGGTTTCGGTTCCGAACCGGAACCGAACCGAACGGTTCCGGTTCTAGAAGAACCAGAACCGTGATTGACCGGTTCGGTTGGAACCGTTGGGTTCCAACAGGAACCCTCCAACGGCTACTAGCCGTTGGGTTTAAGGGGCATGGAGCATAAATTAAAAAAAAATGGCTGTTGGCCATTAAAAAAAATTGTAATATTATATAATTCATATTATACCCCTAATAACGGTAATAAAACGGTTATATTTAGGGGCATTTTCGGTATAAAAAAAGATTCTAAAATTCTATAAATATGGGTCATTTTTCATTATTTCAACACACAAATTTCTCAACTCTCTCAATTCTTACAATTCTCTTATTCTCAATCTCAATTAGTTATTATCATTCTTAATTAGTCAATTTTCTTATTCTTCTTCCTTATTTTTTAAACAGAAAATGGCAAGCTCATCTGAGAACATAATGTCAAATATGCCAACCCAAGAGAGCGGTCATAGTGTCGGTTCACAATCACGGAGAAGAGAAGTTAAGGCTTGTTCCTCTGATGTTTTCAAAATTCATTTTCATTTAGACCGCCAAGATGATGAAAGTTCAAGAGCAGTTTGCAACCATTGTGAGGTTTCCTACAAATTTTCTGGTGGATACGACAATATGATCAAGCACTTGGAAAGACATCATGCGGTTGAACTTGAAATTGATACGACGCAAACTCAAATGGCCAGGTACACATCATCTAGTAGAGGTACGAGTGCTGTAGATTTATTTAAATATTCTGATGCAAAAAATAGAGAAGAATTTGCGAAATTAACTTGTATGGCACATCTTTCTTTAAGCTTTGGTGAAAAACATCATTTTACTAATTACGAGCATAATGCTTTAAATACTGCTGCACGTAGAACTCGAAATACAACAAAACGTCATATTTTTTAAATTATACAAAAATGGTAAAATTATTTTAAAATTAAATATTTAAAGAGATTAAAGGTTGTATTTCTATATATTTTGATATTTGGAGTGACCATTGGCAAACACACTCATACATGGGTGTGACTTGTCATTGGATTGATTACCATGCAAAAATGACTTATTGCATTTAGAGTTTTTGATGACCAACATACTGCACAAAATATTTATAAAATGATGAAGGTAATTTTTTATGAATATGGTTTAGTAGATAAAATTTTAACAATTGGATTTGATAATGCATCTGCAAATACTGCATCCATCAATGATTTAAAAGAAATATGTCAACCAAATTTAGGGGTTCGGTTTTTCCATATTCGTTGCACATGTCATGTCCTTAACTTATGTGTTCAAAATGGTCTGAAATTATTATCACCTTTCATTGATCCTATTAAGACGACACTTAATTGTATTTGGTCATATTCTCAAGTTAGGATAGAATGGGCCAAGTTTTGTAAAATAAATGGTATTAAACTGATTAAATTTTCAATAGATGTTCCAACACGTTGGAATTCAACTTATTTTCTTTTATGTCAAGCATTACAATACAAAGATGCATTATGTAGTTTTTTTTCTCAACATGTTCAAAATATCACAATTTTTCCTAGTTAATGGGATATTTGTGAATTTTTTATAGATATTTTAAAAGTTTTCAATGATGCTACTTTAATTTTTAGCGGAGTTTATTATCCTACAACACATTTATTTCTTCTTGAAAGTTTGAATATTATTAGTACTCTCGATGAACATGTTGACAGTAGCGATCCTAATGATATTATTTTGTTCGAAGCCATTACTGCTATGAAGGTAAAATTGTTGAATTATTTTAGAGAAATTCATTTACTTTATCTTATTGCTGCTGTTTTTTATCCTAGATTTAAATTAGAAGGTTTGAATAGTGCTTTACAAGCTTACTATGGTTATTTAGGAATATTAAATGAAATTGATATTATAAGAATAATAGTGAGATTAAGAAATGATTTAATTGAGTTATTTAATGATTATATTGTAAGATATAACTTAGGAACATTAGGTGAATCTAGTAGTAGCCAACCGGCAATTCAAACAAGACTTAGTGCAGGGGATCGTTGGTTACTGCAACGAAATAAAAAAGCTAGGGATACGACAACTAATAACCCCAAATTAGATAATTATTTATCTACAAATTTCGAGTTTCCTACTGAAAGTTTAGTTAGTAAAAATTTTAAAATCCTTGAATGGTGGAACCGACATCAAAATATATATATTGTTTTATCTATTATTGCTAAAGAGATATTGGCAGCATCTGTTTCCACTGTTGCAGTTGAGCAAGCCTTCAGCTCGGGAGACAATATATTGGAAGCTAGACGATCTTCATTACATCCAAGCACTCTAGAAGCAACAACTTGTGTGGATGATTGGACTCGAGCTGATCTGAGACAACAAGAAGATGCCCCCGATGATTTTGAAGACTTGTTCGATAATGCATCTGCAACAACAAGTGCAAGCGGAACCGGAGCTGAATGATCAACTGATAATGATGATTGATAATTACAAAATTGTAAATTTTCAAAGGGGAAATATCTTAAAATTGTAATGGAACTACGTGAGCTTTGATTCCTCTCACCCCTAGAGGATACGTAGGCAATTTAAATTTTTTAAAATTTAAGTTCAAGCTCTTCAATTTAATAATTTTATTTATTTATTAAATTAATCTAATTTATTTTCGATTTTTTTTATATAATTAAAAAAAAGGTTCGAACCGGAACCGGAAGCGACCGGTTCGGTTCCGGTTCGATTCACGGTTCCGGTTCCACTTAAGTGTAGAATAGGAACCGAACCAAAATTAACCGGTTCGGTTCCGGTTCCACACTTGTGGAATCGGTAATTGGTCAGTTCGGTTCGGTTCCGAACCGGAACAGAATCGCCGGCCAGGTCTATTTTCGGACTCCAATTTATCCCCACTTTTCCCTATAAACTCGTAATGGAATATGATATTTCATTAAAATATTTAAAAATACACTCATGCGTAATTACCACGGGTTAGACCCATTTCCGCTGCACGGGCCATCGATCTGACCCTATGGGTCCCACATCCACCCCAATAAAAATTACCGAATATTTTCTTAATGTTTATCTCAAAATCAATGACACTACTAGTTGTATTAAATATATAATAACTATTTATCGAGAACAAATAACTAATCAAAACATTATCACAATTGTGTAGACATAATGAACCATTCCAATGTGTACACAAACCTTTTCTGACAAGTAGAGAGGGATTATGTTTGTTTTATAAATTCTGATATCGTATATTAAAACAATCATTCAATAATATTTTAACAACTAGACGGGAGATTCGGTATTCAATACCTATAGCTGTTGTGATAGGAAAATCGATATTTTCTACACATAATTATGAACATCTTTTTTCTTTAGCTCTCTAATTTACCTTCAAACATTTTGCAACTAGTACAAATGATTGACAGGAAAACAATGTCAGACATATGGCCTTTATAAGTCACTAAAGCCAAGAAATATCATTGTCGGACAAATAAATACCTAATAAGATTTTCTTAATGCTAGTCAAGAACCTCGAGACATAAACTAATTCATGTCAATTCTTACTGCACAAGAAACCATTCTCTCTACAACATTATATCCTAATATAATATATTTATTTAAATGATCTATTGTGACTTAGCAACTAAGTCACTAACCATTTTAATCCTCCAAGAGAATTGGAACAACAGTTCCTGATGGTTTAGACTAATTTAAAATTATTTCATAACCTACTCTAATTTAGAACTTATTCTAGAAACTTTCAAGTAGAAGTAAATTCGTAAAACATATATAAAATATACATGTAGTTGATTAAATGAAGACAACCCATTATGAATCATAGTGGGAAATAAACCCAATGAATATGTTTCGGCTCACAGATTTGGCACGTTCTCACCTACGTATATTCACAGGAAGATAATTCATTATCAATCACACTTACTATGACTTCTAATTTTGGTCATGAATTGCGTCTCATTCTCACAGTTTTGGCACGTTCAGGGTTTCTATTTTCACTTGAATGTATCTCTTATCGTATAAGTCATACCGGCACAAGTAAACTGTTAGGGATATGCCCTATACCCAACTTGTGGATGGGCTATATGTACATGTATTTGTAATATTTTCATTAATTAATAAAATGGTAATCTTTATTATACGTGTCTTACATAACTTATATGAATCATCAAACATTGTAATAAAGCCCTTGGAGTAATAAGATGATGGCTTCCACGCCTTATGAGAATCATTACTCTTAAACGTTCCTAGTCATAGTTTTGTGAATAATCTGGGTGTTCACAAAACGGATAGACTAGCATGATGATATGATCCGCCCTTAAGTGGGGTAGCCGATCTCATAGGCTACTAGCGGAGATCCGTCCGTTTGGTGTATCACATGGATGCATGAGTTGCTCGTGTCCATCGAACTGACCTCCGAAAGTTTTCACATGGAGTGTTTATCCCATGTGTCTGTGAGAACTTTCATGTATTGATTGTATGACTAGTCCTTAGACTTGAGGTCTTTACAATCTTATGTGTGGATCAAATAACTTTGACATTCTCCTTCCTAGTTCAAAAGATCTGGTCATAAGGGTATGATTGGGTCATTTGTTGAAACAAATGAAGTTTATAAAGATACAACAGAGAATCACCACTATCTCGGATAATATTTTCTTATAAGAGTAGTATTCCAGTTCACGGGTTAATATGTGTGATCAGTGCTTGAGACTGTGGCCGCAGCTGAAGAATCATGTGAGATTCTTGGGTTAGCACGATTCATGACACTATCAACATCATACCTTTGACTATATGGGTAGACACTTTCCATACCCTAGGTCAAACGGTGGGGATACAGTGAGGCGAGAGACCGTATCATATGTAAATCGCATACATAATGGGTATATATCTTTCCTTCTCATTTGGGGGCCTTGACATGTTTCTAGATGTCAACATTGGTCATTGAAATCGAACGACCATCTGATCGGAGGATAATTTATGTTCGATTAAATTATCACGATTCATTTCATGTCCAACTTGAGGGGAACCCAAAAGGTCACACACAATAAAGTCGAAATCAATGGTTAATAGTGCACAGTATAAATTTAACAACATATATGATTGATGTAGGAATTGTTCATAAATGGTTCAATGTGTTTAATTATTGAACAGATCATTTATGAGGTTCCATAGTGGCTTAGGGATTGGTGAATGATGATAGGGGCACTTTGGGAATTGGAACAAATAAATAAATAAAAACGTGAATAGTAATATGAATAGTAACATGAATAGTAAACTTTTTTTATTTGTTATTTGTTTTGAATTTTAATTCGGCCCAAACTCTTATTAGGGTTTTATAATCTCATTAAACCACTAAATTTAGTAAGTCTTGCCGTTGAGTTTTGGCTTTGGTGTGTGCACCTTTGGAGGCCACACACTTGGGTGGCTCTTTGGAAAGTTGAAGAACTTGTTGAGTTCGAGAAAAGCTTGTAGATTGGAGGGAGGACTGGAGGATTCTTCGGTTCAAGTATGTCTTTTTCTTTCTTTATTTTAATTAGAGTTCTTATGATAGTTAGCATGTTTAGGTTTATATTCTTTGCATGTTTTATGAGTTTTTATGCTTAGAATATATAGTAACATGCATAGGCTTGTAGAATAATCAAAATAAATGGGTCTTGGGCAAATGGATAGCGGCATCATAATTTCGTAATTCTTGATTTTCCGCTGCGCACTCACGGCCGCTTCCCAACAGTTGTATCAGCGCGCCGTTTTTGTTTTGATTAGTTCTCTCTCATTTGAACTCGAAATTAGGTGTGTAAAAGCTCGTTGGAAAGCTAACACCTTGAACTTAATTTTAGGCACATGTTTTGCATAATTTGGTTAATATTTGAATTATGAAATTGCATTTAAAGTGCACGCATCTGTAAAAAACGTGAATAATAAATTTATTTGAATAAAATAAAATGCAATATCATAATTAAATATTAATCAAAGTTATTTAACGCCTAAAACAATTCCAACATATTAAAACTCATATGCTTGATGATTCTATGTATGATTAGAATTGGCATGATTATTTTAGGGTGCAAACATCTAGAGATTTTCTAAGGAAATAGAGAGTGTGTTGCTTATCCCTTAGCTAAGTAATTATTCCGTGATGAACTTTGAGATTTATTACCTTTAAGGCTAATAAATATAAATCACTTGTTTATAATAAAAGAGATTATAAAATATACAAGTGGGGTGAGACCAAGGCGTTAATAAAACTTTCCAAACTAAAGGTATTATTAGAGTTAGATAATGATTTGGTGTCTTCCTTCACTCACTACCTTTTTATAGGCAAAAGGAAAAGCTGTGAAGACATCTAGATAATCATTTACTCAAAGCTTTCCTTAAAGCATATTTAAAATGTTGGAATAATTTGGAGGATCTATTGTTTATTCCTGTCACCAAGGCAATTAGAGCCTAAGAGGTAAGGGTATTTAAGAGAGTTCGCTCCACCCCCCCTCTGGGGAATTTTCAATGGAGGAATCCATTTGACAGTTATTCACTTAAACATGCTAAAATCCTCAATAATAATTTAAGTCTAAAATTTGCCTCCCATTGTAAAGTATAGACCCAAATGGCTTAAACCGTATTGGCAGCACTAGGCTTTACCAGACTAACCAATACCAATTTGTCCCTAAATCGTACTATTGACAATGGTTTGACTTTTCTGAGTCATAACACGCAGCGACCCTTAGGCATGGTCTTATAACTTAGTGGAAAAGATTGGGTGTCCACGAGAACTAGCATAAGATATGACATGTTTGATTGCCCAACCCAATGATCAAGGAATTGTGATTTATATCATAAATTTGTTGGGAACCTACCTAATTATCGTATTTTATAACGACCGGCCCTAGTCGGAGTTATGAAATAATGATAATGGGATCCTTGCCCACAAGAAATCCATCATATTAGGGTTGATGCGATTTGCTTAAAATTTTAAAATAATTGAGTGAGAGCAACTTCATAATATTAAAAGCCCATGTTATTATGAAGCATTAATGAAAACATATTCCTAATTTTAACATTCTCTCTCAACAGGTGGGTTAAAATATTTCACAAACATTCAAATGGCAAATAGAGTATCACTTCGTTCCATCCTTGATGAGCATAAGCTCAAAGGGGACAACTACAATGACTGGTTTAGAAACCTTAAAATTGTCTTACGACAAGAAAAGAATTTCTATGTTCTTGAAAGACCATTTCCCCCTGAACCCGCAGAAGATGCATACCAAAATACATTTGATGCTTGGAAGAAACACGTCGATGATGATTGGCCACATTGAAAAAATTGGCCAACCTCGGGTTCATCATGGATCATGAGATAGGTCACGATCTAAATCTTCAGTCCTTACCAAAAGACTTATCTAAATTTATTATGCAGTTTCATCTTTCTGATAAAGAAACTACTTTAGTAGAATTGCATAATCTGATAAAGCAAGCAGAGAATGACTTGAAACCGGAGCTTAAAACCTCCGTCATGCTTACGGGTACGGACCTGAATCCACGAGGCTCAAAGAAAAATAAGGGCAAGGCCAAGGCTCCAGATCACCTAAAGCCCAATGGTAAGGTGGAGAAGAAAAAGGGAAAGGGGAAATGTTTCTTTTGTGGAAAGAAGGTCATTGGAAGAAAGACTGCAGATCCTTGAAAGCCATGGAAGCTAGCGAAGCCCAAGAGGCCAAGAAGCCCAATGCTTCAGGTATGTTTTATATGATTGAACTATATTCTCAAAAACTCTGAACCTTCTATTTGGGTGCTTGACACCGGTTGTGGGACTCACTTGTGTAACAATGTGCAGGGCCTGAGAAACAGTAGGAGACTTCATCATAGGGAGGTTGACTTACGCATGGGTAATGAAGCAAACCTGGCTGCATTGTGCGTGGGGACTTATTCATTAGTTCTTCCGAATGGTTTAGTTTTAGACTTAGAAGATTGTGTTTATGTACATTCTCTAGTAAAGAACATCATTTCAATTTCTTCTTTATGTAATAAAGGCTTTTCATGCCTAATAAGCAGAGCCGGTCCTGAATTTTTGGGTGCCCGGTGCGAAATCTCAAAATGTGCATTTTTTCATTACGAAAATATATGTTTAAAAAAAATATTTAACGAGGGCTGGAACCCAGACGAAGCTGGGGGCTAGGCCTTTACGCCCAAATTATATTACTTGAGAAAATATATAAAGGGGGGACATAACACTTAAACCCCGACAATAAAAAATATAATCATATACAACTATTCCTAGCAAAGCTCCTTAAAATTTCAATAGTTAAGAAATTGTCTTCTAGCATTTTTTGAAGCAAAATCATCAATTATATCATCATACTCCAAGTCTTCAATCTCATAATTTTCAATGCATAAGATTGCTAATCCATTTAGCTTATCTTGAGTCATAGTGGTCTGCATGTAAGATTTTAATAATTTCAATTTATAAATTGTAAAAATAAATTTCAATTTAGTCTATTTAGTGCCCCCTTAATTTTTGGGCCCTGGACAGTCGCCCTTGTGGCTCTTGCCCAGGGCCGGCCCTGCTAATAAGTTGTAATGAATGTTCTATTTATTTCAATGAAATAAAATATGGAGAAGGTATTTTGAATAATGGTATCTATGTCTTAACAAACTAACAAAGAATGTTCAACCTCTAATATATACAACGTTAACTCGAATAATCTCAATGAATCACTTCTATGGCACAGTCGTTTAGGTCATATAAATGAAACAAGATTAACTAAGCTACATAAGGATGGGTATTTCAGACCCTTCAATTATGAACCTTATGGAACTTGTGAGTCTTGTTTACTTGGTAAAATGACCAAATTACCCTTCAAAGGTAAATGACAGTGTGCAGAGGAGACATTAGAACTCATACACTCTGATGTATGCGGACCAATGTCAGTCACCGCTAGAGGTGGATTCTCCTACTTCATTACCTTTATCGATGATCACTCGCGATATGGGTATGTATACCTTATGCAGTACAAATCTGAAGCCTTTGAGAAATTCAAAGACTTCAAAGCTGAAGTAGAAAACCAGCTTAATAAAAGTATTAAGTCACTAAGGTCTGACCGATGTGGTGAATACTTAAGCGACGAATTTCAAGATTACTTGAGAGAAAATGGCATTGTTTCCCAGTGGACTCCTCCGGGAACTCCACAGTATAATGGGGTCTTCGAAAGGAGAAATCAGACATTATTAGATATGGTCCGATCAATGATGCCAGACACAGATCTACCTCTTTCATTTTGGGGTCTTGCTTTAGAAAATGCAACACTACTACTGTAGGCACTGCATTTTGCATGTAAGTCCCTATGATGAGTCTCATTTGGAGACACTACCTTTTAAGTCACGGAAGTCGCGGGAAACGAATGTCGGAAGGGGAAATTCAGAATAACTATGTCATCGGATTCAATTCACATGTTCACTACTTTCGTTCGTGCTGCGTTCGTGAACACGTTCGAACATCAAGCAGATTGCGGGTGTTCGTGTAGTGTTCGAATCAGCGTTCGAACGGTGTCGGTACTTCTGGTTTTGTTGCTAGCCTCACGCCCAAGCCCATTTAGCCCACCAAAACCCACCCAAAAATAATTAAAATATTTAAAACACATGTCACAAATTAACATAATATCCTCCCTAAATTAAATAATTCACATACCTAAATGAAAGAAATCAAATATATCACCTTCCCAATCAAACCAAATCTCCTCTCTAACTTAAGAAGATTTTTCCTTGTGAGACACTAATTAGGAGATGCCACTCATGATTACATTGATTCCTTTCCTATTCAAACAAAGAAAACCCTAGCCTTTGCCTATAAAAGAAGCACAAATCCAACCTTCCACACCCTAGCACATACATACAAATCACAGAAAATTCTGCAAAGCATTAGCACCCAAAACTCTCATAGTATTCACGCCTAAGACAACAAGCAACAAACAAACAATTCTCCTTCTCCTCTCTCTGCATTGCCGAATACTCATCCATCAAACCCCCTCCATTGCCGCATAAACAACCACTGAAACACAACTCTAGATAGCCCCTACATCACCAAAAAATCATCCCAAACAGTGGCCTATATTACCTAAAATAGTGAACAAAAACTGCACTTTAAACCCTTAAATAACCGCACGAAACAGCAACAAAATGGAGTAAAAACAACAGCCCCAAGCAGCGAAATAGTGAAAGGAAGCAGTAGACCAGTGAACCGGAGGAGTTGCGGAGCATCAATCCTTCCGATGGCCGTGTAACGCACTTCCGAGAGACGATTTCAAAAGGTTAGACCTGAGGGCACTTTTCCTATTTACTTTCATTCATCTTTTAATTGTTTTATTTATTTTCTTCGCATGAGAGTCGTTTGTGGATGCATGTTGTGGCCTTTGAATGGATGGGAAAATGTGTCGTCTCTTGTGGTATATAGGATGGAAACCTAGACGTAAATTCCATAGCCGAATCCGAATGGACGGTAGTGTGGTCTGTACTTGGGAAACAACTCCACGTACCACTTGAGCAAATAGCATATGTTTCACTTTGCTTTTGTATCTTGTTCGTTTTTTATTCGCATTTTATCATTTCGACATTTACTTTACGTACGTTGTGTGTTTATGTGTTGATGATATAGTGCGCACGAGCTTAGTATGTTGTCTAAAGGTTCTCTATTTGAAGGAAGAAAAGTCTAAAAGCCTACCTTTACGATAATACTTTGCCGCGCCGGACGAATTATGTTTGATTGAATGAGAGATATGTTCAATCGAGTATACGAAGTCCTATATTGTTGTCTTTATTTTATATGCATTGTGATGTAATGCTCATGAGCTTAGTATGTTGGTCTAAATGTTCTCTATTTGAGGGAAGAAAAGTCTAAAAGGCTACCTTTACGACAATATTTTGCCGCGCCGGACGAAGTGTGTTTGATTGAATGTGAGATATGTTTAATCAGATATACGAAATTCCATATTATTGTCTCATTCATTTGTATGCATTGTAATATAATGCGCATGGGCTAACTAGGGTGGATTAAAGGTCCTCTATTCGAGGGAAATGCCTGAAGGCTACCTTTACCACGATGTTTTGCCGCGCCTTTTATTATGTCATTTACCCTTTACATATCATTGATTTATTTACACATGCATTACATTATAGTGAGCATGGGCTAACTAGGGTGGATTAAAGGTCCTCTATTCAAGGGAAAATGCCTAAAGGCTACCTTTACCACGATGTTTTACCGCGCCGGACAAGGTACACCCGATTGAATGGGAATGAGTTCAATCGGGCACACGGGGTCCTACATTGTGCATTTGCTTATCTATATATGTGTTGCGTCGTCTATCATGCATCAGGTTCTGTTTACCGTTCGAATGCGTTTACAAACGCTACTTGAATACGCATGTGTTTTCTTTGTTTTATCATGCATCAGGTCTTGTCCCGTTCGAACGCGTTCTCGAACGTTATACGAATGCAAACCTTCTGTTTACCGTTCGAACGCGTTTACAAACGCTACTCAAACGCGCATGTATTTTCTTGGTTTTATCATGTATGAGGTCTTGTCCCGTTCGAACGTGTTCTCGAACGCTATACAAACGCGAACCTTTTGTTTACCGTTCGAACGCGTTTACAAACGCTACTCGAACGCACATGTATTTTCTTTTTTTTATCATGCATCAGGTCTGGTCCCGTTCGAACGCGTTCTCGAACGCTATACGAATGCGAACCTTCTGTTTACCATTCGAACGCTACACGAACGCACATACACTGAACTGATTCCTTTTCATTTCATGCATGATTGCTTCTTGGGTGATTTCTCTTGCATTATGTAATTAATTATATCATTCCATCATTGACACTTTTACTATTGTCATCTATTTGTATTCCCGCATTTGTCTATTTGATGTGTTCGTGAGATTTTGTTCAAGCATGATTAGGTCGTTAGTATGTTACTTGTTTCTTAAGCATGATTTAGCCATTAGTACGTTATTCCTCTATGCATGATTTGGTTATCTTCTTTCGCAATAGGCGTTCAATTTACGTTTATGTTTAGGTTGTTATTTATTTTTCGTGTTTGATGATTCAACATGTTCATGAGATTATTGTGTGATATCGTATGTTTGCCGTTATGATGATTTATTTTATACATGCGAACTTAGGAATAGATTATCCTTGGAAATATATGTTGCTTAGGCTTGGTTGGATTATTGCACAAATCATATCATTACGAGTGGCATAAGTGATGGACCATTCCGAACCTAACGGTTTGAGGTCTTCCCTTGCGAGGGGTGAATGCGGCCTTAAATCATTTTCCCGGTTCACACCGGGTGGCGACTCCATGTTATTTCTCCGGTTTAGTTCCCCTCGTGGGCTACTCCGTACTCTCAACCGGTCGCGAGCCTGGAACAGCGTCGCCGATTTCTGTGTCCTACAGTCTGGCGACTCCACTGGGGATAGAGAATTGGCCCCAAAATCATGTCTTATAATGTTTGTGATTTGTGCTTTAATTAACCGTGTTTTCCGTGGGTTGAAAGGGGTTTAATAAAAGGCACTTTTTAAGGCTAGGTAATGGTTTGGTGTCTCCCCTCATTCACTACCTTTCTATAAGGAAAAGCTGTGAAGGCACCTAGGTAATGGTTTGGATGCAGTTGGACTTCTTGTCAGAAATACAAACTTGTTGGGCCATTTAAACGGGGACGAGTTCGTATCCTATGATAATTGGGCCAAAAGTTTCTGAAATGTCGATGGGCCACTCTGTAGAAATTATTGCTTTTATGTTTGAATTATCTCTTTATGCTTGGGACCATCATCATTTGGATGCAGTTGGACCTCTTGTCAGAAATGCGAACTAGTTGGGCCATTTAAACTGGGACGAGTTCGTATCCTATGACAATTGGGCCAAAAGTTTCTAAAATGCCGATGGGCTATCCTGTGTTTGGGCCCTTTATCATTTGAAGTTGTTTAACCACGTTATCGCAAAAGTGTAAACCTGTTGGGCCTTTTCAACTGGGACAAGTTTGCACCTCGCGATAATGTGATTGAATGCTTTAAAATGACAAAAGGCCAACTTATATACATCGCACGCATCTCATGCATCTCATGCATACACCCATCATGTTAACTCTCTTGTGTCTTAAGAGCCATCATAGATATCCGTTGAGTTAGGGAAAAAGGAAGACTTGTTAAAAGGCCAATAGCAAATATGAGCGAATCAGAGAATGAGGTATCCCGTATGGATCAGTTGGAGACCAATCTCACCAAGGTTACTGAACAGTTACAAGCCTTGACTACTGCTATGGCTAATATGGTTGTGCCCCGTGCTGGGGAAACTCTGAGAATGAGAGGTGTGAAGACCTTCCGACTAGATTGAATGATGATATCCCGGGTTTTGATGATGATATAGCCGAATATGCTACGGGGAAAATGGCAGGGTCTCAAACTAAACTGCAGAAACTCCGAGATCAGGTAGAGTTGGTTACCCATAAGCTGAAGAGCTGGCATGAGGACTTGTTGGACTATGAGGCAATGACATTTGAGGAACAGATGCCAGCTCATTTTAAAATGCCGGATATAGCCAAGTTTAATGGGAACGGGGACCCAAGGGTCCATCTCCGGCAGTATGTCTCTGTTATGAGTTCCGTGGGCCTGTCAAAACGTCAGGTTCAGAAAATGTTTGGGATGTCGCTCGGGGGGGCACCCGTGGTATGGTATCATAGCCTGGAGAGGAAGATCAATGAGGATTGGAAGGAATTGGCGGAGGCCTTCTTGAAACAATATGTTACAGATCTGGAGATCGATTTGTCCCTCAGGGACTTAGAAAATACCAAGCAGAAGTCGGAAGAAAGCTTCAAAGAGTATGTAGACCGCTGGAGAAGCCAGCTTCTAAAGATGCAGACTCGGCCCTCAGAGAATGACCAGATCAAGATGATTATCAAGGGCACCAAGCCCTCCATCTATGGCAAGTTGAGGAGGATAACCTCCATGATTACTGATTTTCGACAGTTGAGGGAAACTGTCATGGATATTGAAGAAGAAGAAGTTGAGAACAGAAAGTTCTATAGCCTGAATAGGAGGCCCATTGGGGGACCATCAAGTACCAAGCCTGTTGCCTGCTGAGATTGTTGCTATCCGGAACCGGCGTTTCTCCAACCTGGGTAGACCTTTGTCTAAGGTATCGGAGAAATTAAAGAGACAGGGACTTCTGAAACCCTTAGAAACCAAACCACTTCCACACCCTCCACCACCGCATCTCAACCTGAACCACTATTGCCATTTCCATCAACAGAAGGGCCATGACACTGACAATTGTGCCCGCCTTCGCCATGAAATCCAGGACCTTATAGACTCCAAAAAGATACCCAACCCTGAAATAGAACACCCTAACACACACAAAAACCCCCTGCCGAATTACCACTCTGTCCCACCGCCAACCTATATGATAAACTCTGGCCTACCCGAAAGCCTTGTCCTCAAATCCTTTGACTACCAAGCCTTTTGCCTAGGAATTTGGGATAGCAACAGCGAAGATGAAACAGAACAGGAAAAGAACTTCTGGGAAGACTTCTCCAGTAGTGATGAAGAGAAGGTGAGAGGAATGACACGCATCGGGCGTTTCTACAGTGATACAGTTGAGAAGGGTAAGGAAGTGTTGACAGAAGGGAGAGAAGTGTCTGAAAATATGGAGAATGCTGAGGGGTATGCAGTGCCACGTCAGTTGAGGAAGACATGGGCACAAGTCATCATCTGGGAATTGTTGTGTTCGTCTCAGGAGCACAGGCGGGCCATGGTTAAGGCCTTGAGCAAGATACTGGTGACGGAGGATGCCAACCCCGTGATGTTTGTCGGATCAGTGCAAAAGGAAGCTTTGCAGGCAATAACTTTTTCTGAGGAGGAACTCCCGGCTGAGGGAAGGAACCATAATAGACCTTTATTCATCAGAGCTGAAGTGAGGGGCAGGAAGACATCTTATGTGATGGTAGATGATGGCTCATCCATCAATGTAAGGGTGGCAGAAAAGCCCGGCCCGGCCCGGCCGGGCTTTGGCCCGGCCCGAGGTGGAAAAAGCCCGGGCCGGGCTTTCCAATTTTGGCCCAGGCCCGGCCCAAAATAAATAAAAAAAATAAAAAAAAATATATATATTTTAATATGTTTGTATCATTTTTATTTGTTTTTAGCATTTAAATTGTTAATTTATCAATGAAATTTGTGATTTATTTATAAATTGTCTTTGTATATAGTGTAAATGTATTTTATATTTGTATATTTTTTTAATTTTTTAATTTTTTTTAAAAATTCGGGCCCAAAAAAAGCCGTGGCCCGAGCCCGGCCCGGCCCGGCCCGGGCTTTTTTTTTGTTGGCCGGGCTCGGGCCGGCCCGTTGCCACCCTTACATCAATGTGTGCCCATTAAGGGTTTTGGCAGGGCTGGGTATGAAGGCAACAGATCTAGACCCCTCCAGTATGACTATCAAAGATTATGATGATAACAAGCGGGGAGTTGAGGGTACCTTTACTGCAGTAGTCAGGGTCGGCCCGATTGAGGATGAAATTGAGTTCACAGTGCTGGATATCCCGACCACTTTTGCTTTGTTGTTGGGAAGGCCTTGGTTTCACAAGCTTGGGGGCGTACCCACTCTACATTAGGTTATTAAGTTCCCGTACGGGGGAGAGATTGTCACCATCCGAGCTGAGGTAGATAATGTTGTGGCTGCTTTGGAAATATAACCTTTCACAAGCTTCCAAGTGTCGGCAACTTTTGAGGAGTGGGTGGATCTTAGGGTGGCTAGGATCATGGAAAAGATGAAGTTTGAGCCGGATCAAGGTTCAACATTGCCGAACTTTAAGGGACAGACTACCCGGAGAGGGTTGGGATACATGTCTGATGAGGATAAGCCGAAAGCCAAGAAGAAAAGGTTGAAGCTGATGGAATGCTTTGTGAAGGCAACGGGATATCAAGGAGAACCTGAACCGGTAGAAGTCAATGGGATTGTGGTGCCCGGGTTTGAGATCTTTCAGGAGGTGATAAGTGAGAAGTCACTGGCATCAGAAATTGCGAAGAAGGAATAAGAGAAATGGGAAGAAGAGCTGATGAAATTGGAGAGTTTGACCTTTGAGGAGAATAAAGAAACCGAGGAAGACCCAGCTGTGGGAGATGAAGCATCTGTGGAAGATGAAGATGTTTATCTCTCTGATTTATTTGAATGTATTCCTGCATCTGCTAGCAATAAAGACAATCATTTTGCTTACTCGTCTGAGTCTCTCCCTTTCAATTTGCATGACTTGAGTATATTTGATATATTAGTTCCACCAGAACAAATTCATTCAACCTTGGTACACCAGAGAGCCCCAAGGAAATTCTAATTGCAAGTGAGGTTACCTCTGAGGAGCGGGAGAAATTAGAAGAAGTATTAGCCAAATATGCCAAGGTGTTTGCTTGGTCCTATGAAGACATGCATGGAGTAGACAGAAGTATTGCCCAACATGCCATACCAACTTATCCAAGTATGAAGCCGATGAAACAGAAACTTCGACGGATGAGACCTGAGTGGGCCGAGAAAGTCAGAGAAGAAGTCAAGAAACAGATAGGTGTGGGATTCATGGAAGTAGTGAAGTATCTTGAGTGGTTGGCAAATATTGTGCCAGTGCCGAAGAAAGATGGGAAGGTCAGAATATGTTTGGATTACAGAGATCTTAACAAGGCTTGCCCAAAAGATGATTTCCCTCTACCTCATATAGATGTGTTAGTTGACAATGCGGCTTTATCTGCCATGTATTCATTTGCAGATGGGTTTTTAAGATACAATCAGGTTCTCATGGCTGAAGAAGACAAGCACAAGACTGCCTTTGTCACCGAGTGGAGCACATATTGTTACAAGGTAATGCCGTTTGGGCTCAAGAATGCAGGAGCTACTTATCAGCGGATGACCACTACACTATTCCACGACTTGATGTACAAAGAGATTGAAGTGTATGTGGATGACATGATGGTGAAATCAGAGACAAGAATTGGGCATATAGAAGCACTAGAGAAGTTCCTTCAGAGAGTTGACAAATTCAACTTGCGGCTGAATCCCAAGAAATGTGTGTTTGGGGTAACATCAGGAAAGTTGCTGGGGCATACAGTGGGAATGAGAGGAATAGAGGTAGACTCTGAGAAGATCAAAACAATCACAGAGATGCCAGCACTGAAGACAGAGAAAGAAGTCAGAGCATTCCTTGGGAAAATTCAGTACATCAGTCGGTTCATTGCCAAGTTGACATCAGTGTGTGAGCCTATCTTCAAACTGCTGAGAAAGGACCAGCTAGTGAAATAGAATGAACAATGTCAAGCAGCCTTCGACAAGATCAGAGAATACTTGGTAAAGCCTCCTGTATTGAAACCTCTGAGACCGGGCAGACCATTGATATTGTATTTGGCCATAGAATCAGAAGTACTGGGGGCAATGATGGTACAGGCAGATGAGACAGGGGTAGAGCATGCAGTCTACTATCTCAGTAAGAAGATGCTTCCGTACGAAGCCCGTTATCAAGAGGTGGAGAAGATCTGTTTGGCAGTGGTATGGGCGTCCAGAAAACTGCGGCATTACTTGTAGTCTTACAAGATCCAGGTGGTAGCCAAAGAAAATCCCTTGAAATTTCTACATTCAGTGCCTTCACTAGTGGGGAAGTTGGGCAGATGGTTAGTGTTGCTGACAGAGTTTGACATTGAGTATCTCACCTCTAAAATAATCAAAGGGTGAGCCGTAGTAGAGTTCCTGACATTACAACCTATTGAAGGGGATCAGTACAAGTTTGAATTCCCAGATGAAGAGATCCAAGCAATAACAGTTCAAAGATGGAAGATGTATTTTGACGGAGCAGTGAATTGCAAAGGAGCGGAATTGGGATCATGATAGTGACTCCTAATGGAGAGACTTTGCCTATGGCCAAGAGGTTGACGTTCGGAGTAACTAACAACATGGCCGAGTATGAAGCATGTGCTTTTGGATTGACTACATTGATAGCCTTGAAGGCTGAGGGCGTGGAGGTCCACGGAGATTCGATGTTGGTAGTCCGACAGATACAAGGAGAATGGGAATTGAAGGAAGAACGGTTGAAACTGTACCTTTTTCACCTCAGAAAGTTTGCACAGGCTATCCCCGATTGTAAGTTTCAGCACTTGCCTCGAGAAGAGAATCATATGGTAGACGCATTAGCTACACTTGCAGCGATTTGGGAAAATCCAGAGAAGTTAGTGATGAGACCATTAATACTGACAACAGCAAGCAGACCTGTTTATGAGATAGAAAGAGTTTTGGAAGTGGAGATCGACGATGTGAAACCTTGGTACCATGATATTCAGCGATACCTGGAACACAGAGAAGTCTTAGAAGGAGCAAGCAGAAAAGACAGAATAGCCATTCAGAAGTTGGCTTCTCAGTATGTGATTTTGAAAGGAGAATTGTACAAGAGACAGGTAAATGGTGTTCAGCTGAAGTGTTTGAGAAAAGAAGAGGCTCAGAAGGCAATGGAAGAAATACATGCCGGGGTATGTGGACCACATATGAATGGGTTGAATTTATCTCACAAGATTGTAAGACAAGGTTTCTACTGGTTGACCATGGAGACAGACTGTGCAAAGCTGGTAAAACATTGTCATGATTGTCAAGCACACGGTAATTTGAACCATCTGCCTCACACAGAGTTACCCGGGCTATCAGAGCCATGGCCTTTCTCAGCATAGGGAATTGATATGATCGGGAGATTCGACCGAATGCATCAAATGGACATCGTTTCATAGTAGTGGCAGTGGACTACTTCTCAAAATGGGTGGAAGCCGAGTCATTTTGTAACGTCACAGCAAAGCAGATGGCGAAGTTCATAGCTCGGAACATCATATGTCGATATGGGATGCCGCATCATGTAGTGACAGATAACGGAGTTCAGTTTCAAGGGGAAATGAAGGCGATGCTAAAGAGATACGGGATTGGACATCACAAGTCATCACCTTATAGACCGCAGGAAAATGGGGCAGTTGAGGCAGCCAATAACATAGTAAAGAAGATAATAGCCAACATGACAGAAAACTATAGAGATTGGGCTGATAAGCTACCGTACGCCTTGTGGGGGTACAGAACATCTGTGAGAATGGAAACAGAAGCCACGCCTTACTCTTTGGTCTACGGAATGGAAGCAGTACTGCTAGTGGAAGTTGAGATACAGTTCATGAGGGTATTAGCAGAAGCAGAGTTATCTGAACAAGAATGGGTCTCGCAGAGATTTGAACAGTTGGCACTGCTGGATGAGAAGAGAATGAAGTCCTTACATCACATGCGGATATATCAGAAGAGACTAGCCCGAGCATTCAACATAAAGGTGCATCCTACTAAGATCAGAAATGGTGATTTGGTACTTAAGCAGTCAAGGCCGTCGACGACGGACCCAAGAGGAAAGTTCAGACCCAACTGGGAAGGGCCCTACAGAGTGCAGAAAGTAATGGGAAATGAGGCAGTGAGACTGTCAGATTTGAAAGGGAACGAGTCCACCGAGCCGATCAACGTGGACAGATTGAAGCAATACTTTGCCTGAGGAAGAGAAGACCCGGCAGAGGACCTAACCCAACGGAATAGGAAATTCATTCATGCATGCATGTATACACGTAACATATTTGCATTCTTTTGTGTTTGTTCTGTTTTGTAATAATAGGTTTCAAAGAAGAAAAAGAGAAATCAGCAAAATCAAGCCAACCAGAAGCAACACTAGTACAGTGTCATCAGTTTGAGGATGGAGCGAGGGCGAGGCCCACATCAGTATCAGTTCAAGGTTGAGGCCCACATCAGTATCAGCATCAGTTTTGGGGATGAGTCCCAGGGTCGAGACCCACATCAACATCAATATCAGATTTGGGGATGAGTCCCGAGGGTCGTGACCCACATCATCAGTATCAGTTTTGGGGATGCGTCCCAGGGTCGTGACCTATATCATCAGTAGTTTTGGGGATGCGTCCCAGGGTCGTGACCCACATCATCAGCAGTTTTGGGGATGCGTCACAGGGTCGTGACCCACATTGTCAATGTTATCGGGATGCGTCCCAGGGTCGTTGGCCCCCTGCATCATCAATTTTCGGGATGTGTCCCAGGGTCGTGACCCACATTGTCAGCGATATTGGGATGCATCCCAGGGTCGAGGCCCCCGTTGTCGGTTGCAGTTATCGGGATGCGTCCCAGGGTCGTTGGCCCCATGCATAATTAGTTTTAGGGATGCGTCCCAGGGTCGTGACCCACATTGTCAGTGGTATAGGATGCATCCCAGGGTTGAGGCCCTCGTTGTCGGTTGCAGTTATTGGGATGTGTCCCAGGATTGAGGTCCACTACATCATCAACTCAGCTCGAATCAGCAGGCAAGTCAGGTGGCAGCTGGCGAGCCAGGTAAGTAAAAATGAATTGCACAACTTCGATAGGATTGTCATTGTCACACACTGCACAAGTCCCATCAAAGTGGGGCCGACTGTAGGCACTGCATTTTGCATGTAAGTCCCTATGATGAGTCTCATTTGGAGACACTACCTTTTAAGTCGCGGAAGTCGCGGGAAACGAATGTCAGAAGGGGAAATTCAGAATAAGTATGTCATCGGATTCAATTCACATGTTCACTGCTTGCGTTCGTGCTGCGTTCGTGAACACGTTCGAACGTCAAACAGATTGCGGGCGTTCGTGTAGCGTTCGAATCGGCGTTCGAACGGTGTCGGTACTTCTAGTTTTGTTGCTAGCCTCACGCCCAAGCCCATTTAGCCCACCAAAACCCACCCAAAAATAATTAAAATATTTAAAACACATGTCACAAATTAACATAATATCCTCCCTAAATTAAATAATTCACATACCTAAATGAAACAAATAAAATATATCACCTTCCCAATCAAACCAAATCTCCTCCCTAACTTAAGAAGATTTTTCCTTGTGAGACACTAATTAGGAGATGCCACTCATGATTACATTGATTCCTTTCCTATTCAAACAAAGAAAACCCTAGCCTTTGCCTATAAAAGAAACACAAATCCAACCTTCCACACCCTAGCACATACATACAAATCACAGAAAATTCTGCAAAGCATTAGCACCCAAAACTCTCATAGCATTCACGCCTAAGACAACAAGCAACAAACAAACAATTCTCCTTCTCCTCTCTCTGCATTGCCGAATACTCATCCATCAAACCCCCTCCATTGCCACATAAACAACCACCGAAACACAACTCTAGATAGCCCCTACATCACCAAAAAATCATCCCAAAGAGTGGCCTATATTACCTAAAATAGTGAACAAAAACTGCACTTTAAACCCTTAAATAACCGCACGAAACAGCAACAAAACGGAGTAAAAACAACAGCCCCAAGCCGCGAAATAGTGAAAGGAAGCAGTGGACCAGTGAACCGGAGGAGTTGCGGAGCATCAATCCTTCCGATGGCCGTGTAACGCACTTCCGAGAGACGATTTCAAAAGGTTAGACCTAATGGCACTTTTCCTATTTACTTTCATTCATCTTTTAATTGTTTTATTTATTTTCTTCGTATGAGAGTCGTTTGTGGATGCATGTTGTGGCCTTTGAATGGATGGAAAATATGCCGTCTCTTGTGGTATATAGGATGAAAACCCAGACGTAAATTTCATAGCCGAATCCGAATGGACGGTAGTGCGGTCTGTACTTGGGAAACAACTTCACGTACCACTTGAGCAAACAGCACATATTTCACTTTGCTTTTGTATTTTGTTCGTTTGTTATTCGTATTTTATCATTTTGCCATTTACTTTACGTATGTTGTGTGTTTATGTGTTGATGATATAGTGCACATGGGCTTAGTATGTTGGTCTAAAGGTTCTCTATTTGAGGGAAGAAAAGTCTAAAAGTCTACCTTTACGACAATACTTTGCCGCGCTAGACGATGTGTGTTTGATTGAATGGGAGATATGTTCAATCGAGTATACGAAGTCCTATATTGTTGTCTTTATTTTATATGCATTGTGATGTAATGCACATGGGCTTAGTATGTTAGTCTAAAGGTTCTCTATTTGAGGGAAGAAAAGTCCAAAAAGCTACCTTTACGACAATACTTTGCCGCGCCGGACGAAATGTGTTTGATTGAATGTGAGATATGTTTAATCGGATATACGGAATTCCATATTATTGTCTCATTCATTTGTATGCATTGTAATATAATGCGCATGGGCTAACTAGGGTGGATTAAAGGTCCTCTATTCGAGGGAAATGCCCGAAGGCTACCTTTACCACGATGTTTTGCCGCGCCTTTTATTATGTCATTTACCCTTTGCATATCATTGATTTATTTACGCATGCATTACATTCTAGTGCGCATGGGCTAACTAGGGTGGATTAAAGGTCCTTTATTCGAGGGATAATGCCTAAAGGCTACCTTTACCACGATGTTTTACCGCGCCGGATGAGGTACACCCGATTGAATGGGAATGAGTTCAATCGGGCACACGGGGTCCTACATTGTGCATTTGCTTATCTATATATGTGTTGTGTCGTCTATCATGTATCAGGTTCTGTTTACCGTTCGAATGCGTTTACAAACGCTACTCGAACGCGCATGTGTTTTCTTTGTTTTATCATGCATCAGGTCTTGTCTCGTTCGAATGCATTCTCGAACGCTATACGAATACGAACATTCTGTTTATCATTCGAACACGTTTACAAACGCTACTCGAACGCGCATGTATTTTCTTTGTTTTATCATGCATCAGTTCTTGTCCCGTTCGAACGCGTTCTCGAACGCTATACGAACGTGAACCTTATGTTTACCATTCGAACGCGTTTACAACGCTACTCGAACGCGCATGTATTTTCTTTGTTTTATCATGCATCAGGTCTGGTCTCATTCGAATGCGTTCTCGAACGCTATACGAATGCGAACCTTCTATTTACCGTTCGAATGCGTTTTCGAACACTACACGAACGCACATACACTGAACTGATTCCTTTTCATTTCATGCATGATTGCTTCTTGGGTGATTTCTCTTGCATTATGTAATTAATTATATCATTCCATCATTGACACTTTTACTGTTGTCATCTATTTGTATTCTTGCATTTATCTATTTGATGTGTTCGTGAGATTATGTTCAAGCATGATTAGGTCGTTAGTATGTTTCTTGTCTCTTAAGCATGATTTAGCCATTAGTACGTTATTCCTCTATGCATGATTTGGTTATCTTCTTTTGCAATAGGTGTTCAATTTACGTTTATGTTTAGGTTGTTATTTATTTTTCGTGTTTGATGATTCAACATGTTCATGAGATTATTGTGTGATATCGTATGTTTGCCGTTATGATGATTTATTTTATACATGCGAACTTAGGAATAGATTATCCTTGGAAATATATGTTGCTTAGGCTTGGTTGGATTATTGCACAAATCATATCATTACAAGTGGCATAAGTGAGGGACCATTCCGAACCTAACGGTTTGAGGTCTTCCCTTGCGAGGGGTGAGTGCGGCCTTAAATCATTTCCTCGGTTCACACCGGGTGGCGACTCTATATTATTTCTCCGGTTTAGTTCCCCTCGTGGGCTACTCCGTACTCCCGACCGGGTCGCGAGCCTGGAACAGCTTCGCCGATTTCTATGTCCTACAACTACTAAACCAAGTTCCTTCCAAGACTATTAGTCAACGACCATATGAGTTATGGCCTAGAAAACGTCCTAGTCTTAGTTATCTAAGAGTTTGGGGATGTGACGCATATGTTAAGCTCACACAAACTAACAAATTGGATGATAGGGCAATTAAATGTAAGTTTGTAAGATATGCCTTGAACTCAAGAGCATACGTGTTCTACGTCCCAAATGAACAAAGAACATTTGTCTCACGAAATGCTAAATTTCTAGAGGATGAATTCCTTCTCAAGAAATATAGTGGGAGTAGACTTGAACTCGATGAGGTACGAGAAGAATAAACTAACATAGAACTAAGCATCAGGCCCCTCAAAAGAGCAGCGACGGAACAACCACAGGGTTATGAACTTAGAAGGTCTGGTAGGGAAAGATATGAGCCTGAAAGATATGGTTTCCATATTGATGAGGAACATGATCAGGTCATTGATAATGACGATCCCACTAGTTATGACGAACCAATGCGTGACATTGATTCAGTCAAGTGGCTTGAGGCCATGAAATCCGAAATAGACTCTATGTATCAGAATCAAGTCTGGGACTTGGTGGATGCACCTGAAGGGATAAAACCCATAGGCTTCAAGTGGATTTACAAGCGTAAAACTGATGCAAAAGGCAACATCCAAACCTATAAGGCTAGGTTAGTGGCGAAAGGTTATAGACAAATCCAAGGAATTGACTATGACGAAACCTTCTCGCCTGTTGCAATGATAAAGTCCATTCGAATTTTACTGGCACTAGCTGCACACTTTGATTATGAGATTTGGAAGATGGATGTCAAAACAGCTTTCCTTAATGGGAACCTCGTAGAGGAAATCTATATGACACAGCCTGAGGGGTTTGCATCTAAGAATGATCATAATAAAGTATGCAAGCTTAAACGATCCATTTATGGACTCAAGCAAGCCTCCAGAAGTTGGAATATACGATTTGATGAGACAATCAAAGAATTTGACTTCATCAAAAATATAGACGAGCCTTGTGTTTATAGGAAAAATATTGGGAGTGCTGTTGTATTTCTTATATTATATGTCAATGACATATTAATCATCGGGAATGATATTCCCATGATGCAAGCCACCAAGCAATGGTTATCTCAGAATTTCTCCATGAAAGATTTGGGAGAAGCAGCCTACATCATCGGCATTAAGATCTACCGTAATAGATCTAAGAGGTTGTTAGGACTTTCTCAATCTACGTACATAGATAAAGTTTTGAAAAGATTCAAAATGGAAGATTCCAAAAGAGGTAATTTACCTACTTGTCATGGAATCAAATTATCTAAGGAGCAATGTCCACATACTCCTTCAGATAGAGAGCGTATGAGTATGATCCCTTATACTTCAGCAATATGATCGATCATATACGCCAAGCTATGTACAAGACCTGATGTCTCTTATGGTCTTAGCATAACCAGCAGGTATCAGGCAAATCCTGGTGAGTAACACTGGGCAGCTGTCAAAACAATCCTCAAGTATCTGAGAAGAACTAAGGATGTGTTCTTGACATACAAAGATTGTTCTGAGATGAAAGTCATTGGTTACTGTGATGCGAGCTTTTAGACCGATATGGATGACAACAGATCGCAAACAGGATATCTGTTTACTTTAAATGGCGGAGCTGTCAGTTGGAAAAGCTCAAAGCAGTCAACTACAGCGGACTCCACCACTGAAGCCGAGTATATTGCAGCATCTGAGGCAGCTAAAGAAGCAGTCTGGATAAAGAAGTTCATCACGGAGCTAGAAGTGCTTCCCGCGATAAAGAATGGCGTCACGATGTACTGTGACAACACAGACGCCATTGCTCAATCAAAGGAACCAAGGTCCCACCAGAAATCCAAGCATGTACTCAGGCGATTTCATCTCATCAGGAGATTGTTGAGAGAAAAGAAGTTATTATAGAGAAAATACCCACAGAAGATAATCTTGCAGATTCTCTGACTAAATGGCTGACTCAACAAAAGCATGATAGGCACAACCGAGAGTATGGTGTCCAGATTCATACTAGTTGGCTATAGTGCAAGTGTGAGATTGTTAGGGATATGCCCTATACCCAACTTGTGGATGGTCTATATGTACATGTATTTTTAATATTTTCATTAATTAATAAAATGGAAATCTTTATTATACGTGTCTTACATAACTTATATAAATCATCAAACACTGTAATAAAGCCCTTGGAGTAATAAGATGATGGCTTCCATGCCTTATGAGAATCATTTCTCTTAAACGTTCATAGTCATAGTTTTGTGAATAATCTGGGCGTTCAGAAAACGGAGAAACTAGCATGATGATATGATCCGCCCTTAAGTGGGGTAGCCGATCTCATATAATACTAGCGGAGATCCGTCCGCTTGGTGTATCACATGGATGCATGAGTTTCTCGTGTCCATCGAACTGACCGCCGAAAGTTTTCACATGGAGTGTTTATCTCATGTGTCTGTGAGAACTTTCATGTATCGATTGTATGACTAGTCCTTAGACTTGAGGTCCTTACAATCTTATGTGTGGATCAAATAACTTTTACATTCTCCTTCCCCGGTTCAAAAGATCCGGTCATAAGGGTATGATTGGGTCATTTGTTGAAACACATGAAGTTTGTAAAGATACAACAGAGAATCACCACTCTCTCGGATAATATTTTCTTATAAGAGTAGTATTCCAGTTCGCGGGTTGATATGTGTGATCAGTGCTTGAGACTGTGGCAGTAGCGGAAGAATCATATGAGATTCTTGGGTTAGCACGATTCATGACACTATCAACATCATACATTTGACTATATGGGTAGACACTTTCCATACCCTAGGTCAAACGGTGGGGATACAGTGAGGCGATGGACCGTATCATATGTAAATCGCATACAGAATGAGTATATATCTTTCTTTCTCATTTGGGGGCCTTGGCATGTTACTAGATGTCAACCTTGGTCATTGAAATCGAACGACCATCTGATCGGAGGATAATTTATGTTCAATTAAATTATCACAATTCATTTCATGTCCAATTTGAGGGTAACCCAAAAGGTCCACACAATAAAGTCGAAATCAATGGTTAACAGTGCACAGTACAAATTTAACAGCATATATGATTGCTGTATGAATTGTTCATAAATGGTTCAATATGTTTAATTATTGAACATATCATTTATGAGGTTCCATTGTGGCTTAGGGATTGGTGAATGATGATAAGGGCACTTTGGGAATTGGAATAAATAAATAAATAAAAACATGAATAGTAATGTGAATAGTAACATGAATAGTAATATGAATAGTAATATGAATAGTATAATTTTTTATTTGTTATTTGTTTTGAATTCCAATTCGGCCCAAACTCTTATTAGGGTTTTATAATCTCATTAAACCACTAAATTAAGATCCAATGGCTAAGATTAAATTAACTTTTATCCCACATCGGATTCTTAATTAATTTTGTTGTCTTTGGAGCACCTATATAAACCCAAAGAATTCTTTACAAATTTTTGCACCAAACCTTTCATATTTTGGGTTTATATAAGTGAGCAACTCTAAAGTTTAAGAGTAAGCCACTGATTTTGAGGATCCTTAAGTCTAATTGACTATAGGAACCTCGAGTTAAAAGTTTTGAGGTATTTGCCTAGGCTAGCACCAATGGCAAAATACCCGTGCACTCAAGGCGTAGTCTTGCCATTGAGTTTTGGCTTTGGTGTGTGCACCTTTGGAGGCCACACACTTTGGTGGCTCTTTGGAACGTGGAAGAGCTTGCTGAGTTTGAGAAAAGCTTGTAGATTGGAGGGAGGACTAGAGGAGTCTTCGGTTCAAGTAAGTCTTTTTCTTTCTTTATTTTAATTAGAGTTCTTATGATAGTTAGCATGTTTAGGTTTATGTTCTTTGCGTGTTTTATGTGTTTTTATGCTTAGAATATATAGTAACATGCCTAGGCTTGTAGAATAATCAAAATAAATGGGTCTTGGGCAAATGGATAGAGGCATCATAATTTCTTCTTGATTTTTCGCTGCGCACTCGCGGCCGCTTCCCAACACAAACTACCATCAGCCATACCAACGCAACTTTAGCACGTTATAGGCACAACAGCAAGAACTCACTTGCATCTGACAAGACGGACCTATAAACAAGTGTCACATCACACAAGTTATTATTAAGCTTTATTAATGGGGATTTTTCTAGAGTAAAGTTTTTGGTTTGGAATCTACATCAAATGTAGATATTTAATCAAAATTATTTTTCTTGACAAATTAGTTTTACTCGAGAAACCATAACTCAACTTAACGATTAAGACTCTGTTATGTTTCCAACTGAGAAGAAACCAAAAATTCAAGAAATGTCTAGATTAATTGCATGTGTAAACATTAATTTGGATTTTAATATCATATATTTGTATGAAATCTATTATTAATGTATGATCGGACTCGCTCTGATACCATTTCTGTTGGGACAAATGTAGCGGAAGCGCATTGGCGGACGAAATCGACTTTTAAAATAATTTTTAGTTAGGATAAATTAACTAGTATCATATACCTATAATTTATATGTATTTCACCCTAATCACTTATTAATATCAAATATTGTGAGTGATACTTGGGGTAAAGTTTTCGAAAGTACTTTTCGTGGTTACACATGAATCGGCTTACTGGTTTGCCGAACCATATGATCGGGATAACCGAACTGCTGGTTCAGTCATGGAATCAGACTAATCCACTGCTACAGTGATCCAATTACTGTAGTAGTGGCTGATCACTATAATTTCAACAAATTACCATTTTGCCCTTAATACGGTTTTCTGTCAAAAATTCCCAAAACGCTTCCGGAACGATTTCATAAATTTCGAGAATTTTCTTACACATTATACGCATTTCTATAGTAGTATGAATATTGTAGCAATAGACAAATAATTGTAATTTCAGTAAATTATGATTTTACCCCTAATACGATATTTATAAAAAATTCTCAAAACACTTCCGAAAAAATTTCAAAAATTTAAAAAATTTCGGGAAATTTTCCTACACCTTATTACACATCCAATTTCATCCACAAGATCTCAATTTCACAAAATAGGCCGTAATTGAATTAATTTCATAATTAATCAAATTAATCTTCTAATTAATTCAAAATCATGCAAATCCAAATTTTTAATTATCAATTGAGATTCAACCATCATAAAGCAACTCATGAATAATTGTAGGTCACCAAGGAGTGACTTAAGCAACTCTAGAATGACAATTTATGTCCTATACACTTAATTAATCAAATTAATTTTATATATGCATCAAAGGGTTCCTATTAGAGTTTCTAAGCACAAAATCAACACCAAATATGAAATGAACAATATCACATCATATGTAATAACTTAAAAGCATAAAAAACATTGTCAATAAAAATTAGAGTTGGAAATTACCTTAATTGCCAATACTAGTTTTGATATGCAACTCATAGCCAAAATTAAGTCAAATATATGGTCATAATTTTTCCACATTATAAAGCTGATCTAATAAGGTTTAATTAAAGAATATTCCAATAATATTCAATAATTTAAAATAATTATTAAATTAATTAACAATTAATTAATCTATATACATATACACATTAAATATAAAAATATCCCGGTATGTTTAAAGTTATGAATAATTCGTATTATTCGTAATTAATTACCATAGTGCTCTACGAGTATATTTTATAAGTATGACTCTCTAGGTTCAAGTATATATGTCACGGAACACATTCTGTGTCCATAATTCAACAACTCACAAATTATGATGACACAAATAACCACGCTGAACCATACAAGTCAAGGTCTAAGCATACCGTAAAATTCAGCTGTTATAGTTTATCCAAATTGTACCAGAGATATAGATGAAAACGTCAAATCTCCATAGTTTACAATCCATATATGTGTTGCGACATATTCATGATTTTTCAAAAAATATTCGGAGCTTGTTTCCAGAATATACTATGGTCAGAGATTTAAAGATCACAAATTGGATGCCTAAATCCCGCACACGGGACTGACAGATCCTCTCTGGATACATCACAAGATATCATGAGAGTCGGTCCACACCCAACGAACGGGCGAATGTCTGGTCTAGATTGACTAGTGACATGACTGTTGTTAAAGTATGAAGGATCACTCATACATCCACAGTGATATCTCAGCCAAAAGACCAGATATGCTACTCGAATCAGGAAGATTTCTATTGACGCTGGTGTACCATCTATTAAGAACACTTATGATGAGTCGTTAAGTGCTCATCAAATAAATACCATTATATCTATACAAGTCTCACAAAACTCATGGTTCATTGGGATAAATCATCAGACCGAATCTCGATATACGACATGTATTGGTTTCAACAGGGATAAATCATCGGACCAAATCTCGATATACTACATGTATTGGATTCAATGAATTTTACTAACTGGCCTGTGTCAGCAAATTTCGACCAGGAACTTTATTTAAGAGTTTACTATAAGTAATGACACATCACAATGTCAATTACAAGTTTCGTTGTAATTTTGTGATTATTGTATATTGTCAAGTATTTATCTAATATATACATTACTAAACTTCAATTAATTTCGATCTAAACTAAAAAAAGATCAAATATGTATATAAAAAATAAGATGTGCTACCATTAAATAAATAATATATTATGGAAAAAAATGATTAATTGTATTTATAAATATGTCATAAATATTATACGAATTGACACTAAGAGTATCAACCTGATAAATTAGTATTTTCTAATTACAAATGTAATATGTTGAAATGATTTCCACGAATGTTTATTGTCAGGATGAGGACGAGGACGAGGACGAGGATGAGGATGCATTTATGGTTTTCTCCATCTTCCTTCAAAGTAATTGCAAATGATTGCATGGTATTGGCTCAACTGCGGCAATGGAGATTCTAGGCTACCTTTACCAAGTTCCGAAAAGGATATGAAGTGAAACAAGATTACTCACTTCATCATTGTTTATCTTTGCATATCCCTTTTCATTGGCTTGCTCTGTACATGTGGTTATTTTGGATATTTGCCCAGTTTTATGTATATATAATTATGTTTGAAAAATAATTACCGAAATGATCATATCTATCCGAATTTATTTCCATCTACAATTCGGATAAATATTCAAATAATAATCCAAGTTAAATTCGGATACAATTTCTTTAGATCTGATAAAATTCGGGTCATTTAGCTTGAACCCAATTTACCCAACACCAACACTTATTTGTTTTTTAAGGAAAAAATTGAAACAGAGGAAAACTCAAAAAGAAATATGAATTAAAGGGAAAACCTTATCCCCCAATGTGGGGCACTGAAATTGACTTGAAGCTAATTTGAAGAGTCCCACATGGAATGGGGCAAGGGCAGCCGAAAGAGTTAGGTAAAGGGTAAGGCCCCTATGGTTAAGGGCTTTTAGGACAGACAACAACCCCAGGAATTCAATACCTAAGCACATGACATCCACATACTTGCTTTGCTGGCTCTCACCACATACACACACACACAACACATTCTCGTTATTGCCAATCCTCATCTCTTAACCAATCATATAATAATAATTATTATTTGGGACATCCGAGCTAGTAAGATTTTGTCTTTAATTGACAGCTAAATGTAACATTTACTAACAAAAATAAAAAATAAAAATCTATTTCCGTCGGTGAATGTAACATTATTTAATAACAAAATAAGGTATAGATATCCATTTTTGAAACGATAAACATCTAAATCTAATTGTTTATGGGGAAAAACTTTTTAAGTATGATTGTCATTTTCCTGAGTTAGTTTAGATATTTTGTTATTTCCCAGTAGTAAAATCTACCTAAAACATTAGGTAGGGGATTTTTGTGTGAAAAAGATAATAAATACATCCACAAAAATGCTAGCTATGTAGGTTCAACATCGCAGAGAGGGCAAGTATTGAAACTAGGTGATGAGAAAAATTAAAAAAAAAAGGTAGGTGAAATGCTCACAGATAGTTACACAAGTTGGGCTATCAATGAAAACTACTTGTGCCCATGATCTTAACTCTTACCAGCCACTTGAATGAATTGCATGATGAGAGAGAAGTTTTTATTTTTATTATTAAATTATTATTATTATATTATTATTATTATTTTTGGGTGTGTTTGCAAATTGGGAATGGATATAACAACAAAAAAGGTGAATCAACTTCACCATCCCTAACTCTACACCATTGTTGCCTAAACTTGCACCACAAGGTTAGGAGAAAAGATAAAAATTTGAAAGAAAAACAAAAACAAAAACAAAAACAAAAAGTGGAAGGTGAACCAAAGCCCACATACAACCACAACCACAACCACAACCACATTCATTTAATTTCAATACATATATATGATATATATATATATATATATCTTTTCTTGCCTTTTTATTTTCTTTCATCATCTTGCCTTTGAACCCAACCTCCACCTCCTTCTAGAAGCCCTACTTTTATCTCTCTCACACTCTCTCATGCATGATAGTGTACCAATAGAATAAAGAGCCACAACTACCATATGTCCATATACTTGTAAAGAAGAATAGCCACACCACTTGTATACATAATCTCCTTTTTTTGCCAAATTCCCCCTACAACTTACATCATCAGAAAACCATATATCTCCTTGCAAAATAGCTTTAAATCAACAAATAATCATAACCCATTTTAGGGAATCATCCATTATAACTAAGTTGGAAGTAGATTTTGCTAACTCGTTTTAGGTCTGGATATTTAAATCCCGCCGCAACATAGCTGATCTAAGAGATTTCGATAGATTTCTTATTCTAATATCACTACACAAACATATTGAAAAACCATTAATATTCAGAAACACACCCACTCAGTTTTTAGTTCCAACAACACAAGATACAATAATATTAATTAGGTTAATTTCTTTATGTATTTTCTGGTACATGTTAATTCTTTATAGTAATGAGTTGGGGGAAAGATTTTGAGAGGTAACTGAATCATTAATCTTAAAGTATAGTGAGTAGATAAGAGTTTAATTTATTAATCAGGATTATAATTTTAGAAAAAAAAAAAAAGGCAAAAGGGCACACCTTGTCTTGACTCCATACACAACATACTTTATTATAATTATTAATTAACATAAAACCTTTACTTTACTCCTACCTGAAAGTTTACCTATAGTTAATGGTCCCTTTCCCTTTTTAACTTATCATACATAACATTGTTTCCAATTTCACCAAAAACTCTCAATATTAAACAAATAAATAAGGGAAATTATCATTATTTTACCTGAATTATTATTTTCCATTTTTGATTTGTAGAAATTGGTACAATATAAAAATTTCGAATGAAAATTATTATATTTTAAAAATATCCGAATTTAACTGAACTTTTACCGAATTTCCCGGGGTAAAAATAATAATTTCCCAACAAATAATCATAGAAATGAAATAAAAAGAGCCACCAGCCACACTCTCCACAAACCTGTCTCACCAACTCACATCTAGAAGCAATTAGGGTCACTGCCCTTCAATTTTCCTTTCTCTCTCTCACACACACACAATTCTTTTAGTCAACAGCCTATATAACAACCACTCAAGTTCTCAAAAGGGCCGGCCTCAATGTTTCAGCAACAAAGCCCTCCATTATTTCTGCTTCCAAGAAACAAAAAGTATAATTAAGCTTAAATGGGAAGGTCACCTTGTTGTGAAAAAGCTCACACAAACAAAGGGGCATGGACAAAAGAAGAAGATGATCGGCTTATTGCGTATATAAGAGCCCATGGTGAAGGCTGCTGGCGCTCTCTCCCTAAAGCTGCTGGCCTCCTTCGCTGTGGCAAATCTTGCAGGCTTCGCTGGATCAACTACTTGAGGCCTGACTTAAAGCGTGGTAATTTCACTGATGAAGAAGACGAACTCATCATCAAACTCCATAGCCTCCTTGGTAACAAGTATGTCCCAATGTCACTTACTTTAATTATTTTGGTTCCCATGAAATATGGGTAGGGCTGGTCTGGTATCTTGGAGTACAATATTTTTTTTACATTTTGGGTCTGGGCCGGTTCTGAGTATGGGTTCGAACCCTGCTTGAAAATTTTTTTGGGAGTCGGTTAGTTTAATTGGTGAAACTGTTTAAGTTAGTACGATTCGAACCTGCTCATATGGATCGTAAAAGATTATAATTTTGATGGTTTTTTTTTTTTTTTTTTTTTTTGATAGGTGGTCATTGATAGCTGGGAGATTACCAGGAAGAACAGATAATGAGATAAAGAATTATTGGAACACGCATATAAGAAGGAAGCTATTGAATAGAGGGATAGATCCTGCAACACACAGGCCACTCAATGAGCCAACTACTACTAGTGCCGGTGCTGCTGGCTCTGCTGATCATGTGACAACAATATCATTTACAGATGCAATAAAAGAAGATCATCAAAAGGATAAAAAAACAATTGGGTTTGTGTGCGAAGATGAGAAACAACAATATCAACATCATCATCAAGTGATCATCAAAGAAGAAGAAGAAGAAGAAATTAGGTGTGCAGAATTGAACCTTGAGCTGAGAATCAGCCTTCCATCAGCAGCAGCTGATCATCATCAGCAGCCTTTGATTAAAACTGGAGGATCAGGAAGAAGTGGCAGCCTTTGTTTTGCTTGCAGTTTGGGATTACAAAACAGTAAAGATTGCAGTTGCAATAATAATAATAAAATTAGCAACAGTAACAGCGGCAACACTTGTTATGACTTCTTAGGTTTGAAATCTGGTGTTTTGGATTACAGAAGCTTGGAGATGAAATAAAATAAAAAAAATAATCCAAATCATGTAGCTGAAATCAGAAAGAGATTTTTAATATATTTTACTTTCAAATCTTACTCTATAATCAATTGGTATGTATCCTTATTATCGTTGGCGTTATTGGACTTGCATGAACTGAAATTTGTATTGAGTTTTATATAAACTGTGAATGTTCGCTATTAATAATAATTTATATGTAATTAAATTTTAATATTTATTAATTTTATATGTTGTTGAATTAGATTGTTAATCTATCAATGTAAGATGTTATATGATATGATATGTTGGTTCGATTATTACCTTACGCTGACGTATTGGGGATCGACATGACCGATCAGGTCGTGGGGCTCGGGGGCAACGCCCCCAAAACAAAAATGAAATTCAAAGGTAAAGTTAACTGAAATAGCTGATTTCGTATGTTCTGGAACAAAAAAGACATGTTGTCTTACATTATTGACAGTGGGTAATTATTGGCGCGACAATGAGATAGATACATAAAGTTGCAAGCTGAGTCACATTGTCGAGACAATGGTTACTCATTAGCGTGACAATGAGGCGCTGATACAAAAGGAATCTCGGAGTTATATTGTCGCGTCAATGAGTAGTCATTGTCACGACAATATGAAACTCTGCATATTATCGCGACATGTTGGTTCAGTTATTACCCTAAGCTAACGCATTGGGGATCGACCTACCTGATCATGTCGCGGGGTTTTGACAGCGCCTGTTGTGGGGGCTCGGGGGTAACGCTCCCAAAACAAAAACGAAATTCAAAGACAAAGTTAACAGGAATAACTGATTTCGTGTGTTCTTCAACGAAAAAGACATGTTGCCTTACATTATCGGCAATGGGTAATATTGGCGCGACAATGAGAGGTAGTGACATAAAGTTGCATTCTGAGTCACATTGTCGCGACAATGGTTACTCATTGGCACGACAATGAGACGTTGATATAAAAAGGGCTCTCGGATTTATATTGTCGCGTCAATGAATAGTCATTGTCGCAATAATATGAAGCCCGTGCATATTGTCGCAACAATGACTTGTCGTTGGCGCGACAATAAGATGCTGGTTCAGAAAAATATGACTAAAAAATATGTCTTTTGAATGCAAATCTTGATTGCCTATAGATAGATCACGAAAGTAATTGATCCTAGAGTAGATTTGCTTGCAACCCTTATAACAGATAATAGAGGCAAATATTACTTTAAGAAAGTGTCATACACGCCTCAAAAACTAGATTCACCACTGCAAGTTCCCCAACATATACATCATGCATGCATAGTAGAAGAATATAAAAGACTTAGCACACCTCAATTAAACATTGAATTCAAATCCGAATGTGGATAGTTTTTTTTTTTAAATACATTTTTTGTAATAATATTATTTTTATAATAATATGTGTTATCTCCAATTGAGTATTGGAAAGACTTTTGTATATCCCCCCACCCCACTCTTTTACAAGGTAAAGTTAGGGTTTGTCAGATCCCCACCAGAGTTCAAAACAGCCATATTATTATTGCTGCTTGAACAGTATAGATATGAAGTGAATAAGGGAATTGATTAATAATCTAGGATAGGATCTCTGTAAATTATTATCGATTAAAATAAGTTAATGCATTAATTTTCTTGTAAACAACTATATGATTCACAGGCCGCAGCTCAAATATTTGGGATCTGAATAGGTTGAACTATAAATTATATCTTAAAAAAAACTCTAAATTGACTAATTTGCATGAACACATACAAGAATTAAACTCTCCAAAAACATGCAATTCTTTAGGTTTTATTTTTCTATCTTCAACATAAAAAAATAAAATAAAATAAAGGCTATTATAAATTGGGTTTTTATTATATGTTATTTTTCCCATGTTTTAGTTATTTCTTTTCTTTTATTTTCTAAATCATGATAGATATTGTTTTAGGGTTTGTCCTTTGTGAAAAAAAAAGTGAGAATTTTCTTTGTCAAGGCAATGGATAGACTGTGAGGGGATGAGATTGAAAATTGATAATTGAGAAAATGAAAAATTGAAAAGAAAAAAAAAAGAGTAGTGGGTAGCCTATCTCTTCCACTTGATCAATCAATCAAATAACTAAAAAAAAAAAAAAAAAAAAACAAAACAAAACACAGCACAACACAAATTAATATAATAGGCGTGAAGAAACTAACTTGCTGCCCTAGCTAGTACCATCCTTCTACCAACCTAACATTTAATGATCTTTGGCTATATGAGCCACCAACCAACCACACATATTAGATTTTTCTGTTTTCCTGGGGGGGACCCTATTAACTCTAAGTAAGTCAAGGTCATGATGCAAAATCTCACATAATTTGAGATTAAATATATGTGATTTTAAATAATTGATCACCTTTAATTAGTAAGAGATCTGAGGACTTAGCCTATATCAGAAATAAATTTTGAGGAAGTCAAGTTTGATGTCAGAGATCTGATATGTGACCAAATTAAAATGAACTTAACAATATCATGTTAACGAAAATAAGTCATTATAATTTAGAAATAACTCATTCAATTAAAAATATGTCAACGATAACATTGAATCATAAGGAGATGATTGTAAAATTTCATATCGATTGAGATTGAATTTCTAAATAGTTAATCATCTTTAAATAACATATAACCTTTTGGGTGGATTTAGACTATACCAAAAATAAAACCTTAAAGAAATTAGGTCCGGCGGTGGAGACCCGATGTATCACTCTAGATTTCTAAAGAGAATAATATCATCCTAATTATAAGGCTGAGTCCTACACATGATATGTACATATCACGGTACATATCACGCTCTGAACTTATGTACTTTTTGAAACGTTTTGAGTTGGATTAGGTTTTTTGTTACCAGCTTGAGGGGTCGATTCTCATTAATGATATCAATTTGGTAGAAAAGAAACGGTTGGCATCATCATCCTCCATGTCTTTTCACATGATACAAAGGGCTTCTAATTTTCAACTTGCCCATGAATCAATTACTTTTTTTTTTTTATTTTTTGTAATAGAAAATTAATATTACTAATTTAATTACATTATAATCACATCTATCAAGCATTGTTAAGAAATTCCATGCCAATACATGCGAAATCAGAAGTGAGAAAAATTTTAGAGTGTAACGATGGTATCACGTCGTCGATACAACAATCAAATAATATATTATCATATGTTTTAAATATAAAAAATTATAAATAAATAAAAATTAGATTTAATACAATTACACATATTATAGACTTAATAATTTATTGTACCATGTCAATAATATTTCTATTGCATCAAAAAATTAGTCTTAAACAGGATAAATCTCTCATGATCATCGAGCAAGTTAAATATATATAATGTTAACTTTCAGTAGGTAAATGTTATTAGTTTAGTAGTGAATTAATGTTGAGTTTGTTGTACATAACATTTTAAATGTTATGAAGTTATTTGAATACATTTTCTTTTTGGAAACGTTGGAAACTCCGTCGTTAAATTATCCGATCCGAGTTTCAGCGGAGCAGGTAAAACCCGGCATGTCTCAGACTCTTACAAAAAATGCATCTCCTAGACTCGAACTCAATACCTGACAATCAAGTTTTAAATCATTTGCCACCAAATCACACCCATCGAGTGCAAGTTATTTGAATATTCCATATAGGTAGTCGTAAAAATAAAAAATAAAAATAAAAAACCTTACCTACATGACTTTTACGTTTTTATCAATTAGGTATCAATTTTTTTAGATCCGAATTCGGTGTTAAACAAATGAAAAATTGGGTGAAAAGCAAGCTTTGGTATCATGTTAGTGAAATCTATAAATTTCACCTAATCTTATTCAAATGCAATCAACACTCAGTAAGTGTGACAAAGTATTAGTACTCACAATTTCTAACAAAATTTTCCTTTGACAAAACTATCCTCAAGCAAATTGAAATTTCTTTCGAACTTGTCATTGCATTAAGGCCAAGGAGGTAGACCTAATTTAATCCAAAATTTCTAACAACCATTATTATCAACTCAAGGTCTTGTCAATGGGGTCAAGTGTTGCATGGCCTTTCACTACTTTTGGCTCTCTCTATGAACCAACAATATGAATGATGATGATCATCATCATCTACAGACTACAACATAACAAGAACAATTAATTAATAATAAGATTGGATGTTACACCAAACATTATATTAAAACAATTTAAGAAGCAATGAGTTGTAGCATTGATGAACAGAAGTTGAGGAATAAGGGTTTCTTACAATCATCCAAATAAGAAAAAGATGAACCAATAAACCCTAAAAGAAAATCTCAAAACAAAGGTGACCAAATGCAAAAGGACATGAGTTGTAGCTACTTTGATACAAAGTTCCAGAATGAAAATGGCCATTCTCATTTAGAAAAGGTGGTCACTTTTCAACAATCACCACTTTCTTTTCCTTTTTCAAAGGTATTAGGTAGAGTCATTAGAAGCTTCCATTGGATATTTTTTCACCCTCTCTATGATCTCTTGCTTTCCAAGAAAATTATACAACAAGGAAGCTAGTTATTTAGTTATATTAATTATTGCTTTATCTGTCTTCCATCAATAAGATAAGATTTCTTCCAACTTTGATTTTAAATCCTTCAACTCCCACCAACATGTAATCACATGCATTACCTTAGATGTGGGCCATTTGGGTTTCCTTCATGACTCATATAGATGTTCAATTATTAACTAATTAAATGCCTTGACCTCACATTTTTTTTTTAATTCATAAAGGTTAAGAATTATTCTAAATTCACATGATTTATATAAAATTTTGGGCCATATTGTAAACACCCTCCATTATTTTCATCAACAATTAAGCAATGGAAGATGGTTTCACATGTATACTTATAATTGAATAGGGTTATGCTCCAAGATGATGGTACCAAATCTTAAAGGTAAGTGAACCTTTCTTATTGGTCCTAACCTGAACGAAAACAATAATACGAATTATTTTTCCCTCTTAATTAAATGTAGACGAAATATCATTATCCTCAATTTATCAAATTGAAACCAAATATATGATATAAAAGATATCAAAAGAACACAATACGAATTAATTAGAGCTTAACGATTCTCTTTGATTTTTTACATTATTAAATTTGACTGAAATAGGCAAATTACCATGTAACATAATATCTTTAAGTAATCTGTCGTGCTGGACAAATGGCCGATAGAGAATTAACACGCCCTAACGGCTCAATCTATGAGCAATTTTCTTCATAACGTGTCAAATAATATAAGGGTATTTATGTTCGAAATGTCTTTATATATATATGGTAAATAAGTGGGCTATTTTTATGCATTATCCCCTAATTTTGATTTTGTAAAATTTCCAAAATAAGTGAAGGATCTATTTAAAAATAAAAATAATTGAGGGGAATTTGTGAAATGATAAGGTACAATGGCAGAGATGTAATTAGAATACAAAAATGGGGCCAAATTACAACAGGTAGTGAAAACGTCGGTATCCCACACGCCACCAGCTCCATTCTTTTTGGGCATTAGTTGGTAGCCGTCCGACGTAGGCCTCATGTGCGCAGTTGCGGCGGCGGGCCCACTCTCCATGGCTTTCTACAAAGTGGGGCCCACTTGTAGGTCTACAATCATCATTTTCTAAAAAGAATTGGGCCCACTTCCTCCACCTTATTATTATCTCCAAGCCCATTTTTTTTCACTTCTTTTTTTGGATGTAAGAATGAAACAAAGAATATGAAACCTTTTTTTTTTTTTTTTTTTTGCAATTATATATATATTTTTACAATAGTCTAGTTTAATAAGAATTAATCTAAAAAATCTTGTTAGCTAAAAACATTTTTTAAATACATTTAAGCCCCTATTATAATGAAAGCAAAATGATTTGATAGGTTATAAATTCTTATTTCTTATAATGATTTTTCAATCAAAAAATTTTATGATGGTAAAGTATGAAATCATGAGTTGATTGGTTGCATATTTGGCCTTTGGAAAAAAATTAATCCAATTGGAAAGTATTAGATTGGACTTTTAATATGAAAAAAATAAGAGGTATTTATTTACAATCTCTCTCTAAAGGAAAAAAAAAAAAAGTATAATGGAAGTCAAACACATGGCTAATGATCCATTATGTCAAGGCGATAATGTAAAGGAAAGTCAAGCACATGGCAATATTAAGTATCAACCATTTCTTCCAAGGGCATGGAAATCTCTCTTCCATTTTCCTCATCTCACAAGTCATAAGCATTGTATGTAATATTTTGCCCATTTTCAACCAATGTATTTACACTCGATTCTTTTTTGAAGTTGGATCTTTTTAGTATGAACATTTCAAAAATTGAGATATAAAATACAAAAAGATATTGGGATTCAAGGTTTTACAACAACTCAACTCAAACCGATCTTTTTTAAGATGTATTTGATTAGTTTCAAGAATAAAGTAGAATTAAATACAAGTTTTCATGTCTCTAGTTCTTAGATGAGATCGTCCCCATATTATAAAATACCAATTTAAGTTTGACATCAATAACTAGCTATAAAATAATAAACTGCCAATCAATGTAGTGTTTGTGTCTATTAAGTATAACAGAAAATTTTAAATCCCATTTCATATCATTCAATATACGATTCGAGATATTTTTTTTGTTTTGAATAAAAATCATACCGGAATTCAGAATGAATTTTCGTCTCAAATCAATTCATTTTCTAAAAAGAAATTCAATCTCAAATCGTATGGTCCAAGATTGGGGATCATGAACCATTAGGTCTGAGATTCGGGATCCTAAACCATTCAATCTGAGATTCGAGATAATTTTTTCTTTTGAATTCATAATTAAGATAGGATCGGGATTAATGGATCGTAGTTGAAAGTAATACTATAATGATTGATATATAGAAGAAGAAAAAGAATTAAGATGGGTGCACAAATCTCACTCAGGATGAAGATAGTCTAGCTGGTCATGAGATAAAGAGTTAACACAGTTTGGTGAGATATGTAATTCATACAGGCATGAAGTATTATATATATGTTGACGGCTGATTTTGATCTCAGGACAATATTGAAATATTTACTCCCGAGACAATCCTCCCTCAATAGTGAATTTGTTCGGTTATGGGGGAACCAAAAGTAAACTTAGCAAAAGACAGATAAATACGCCAATCGACAAAGAGATTTAACGTGGTTCGGCGGATCGGATCCAACCTACATCCACGGGCACATAATAGACGATGTTTTATTACCGAAATATGTTTCTCCGATATCTCTCGTGTTTACAAGTCTGATGATAATGATTCTGATACCCCTTACTTACACTTTCCCCTTCTATTTATAATAGTGAAGAAATCAGATTCCTTTTCTTATAAGGATAGGATAACTTATCTCCTTTATCCCATAAGAATAGGATAACTTATCTCCTTACCCCATAAGAATAGGATAACCTATCTCCTTACCCCATAAGAATATGATAATTTATCTCCTTACCCCATAAGAATAGGATAACTTATCTCTTTATCCCATAAGAATTGGATAACTTATCTCTGGAGCATATCTCGCTATCTGGTCGGTCTTTATGAGGTCGGTCACAATGGTCCTCTGAACTGAGAATGCTGCTATCGATCTGACAATACCTGTCCACCCGAGCTTAATTGGTCGGTCACTGATCACCAAGTGCTCGGCCCCTTACCGTTGGGGTATGCAACATCGAATGGTCGGGTCGGCATTAGTGGTCTCGATCAAGAAGGGAGTTACCCTTTTACCCCTGCCGTACTGCTTAAATATCATAGTGCTTAAAAAACACCATCAACAATATATAATAGTTAAACTTAAATATAGGGCTAGCCTTAAGAGATAAATCATCAAGAAGCACGAGGATCATATCATAGAGGGCTTTGGTATTTTCATGGCACAATATTATTTTTATATGTTGAAACTCTTGAGAATAGCAGATTATTATAATTAAAAAAATTGAGATAATTAATCATTTGGAAATTCTCAGGTGTGGATATCAACATGAATTTTTCATGCGATCAGATCATGTTTTTTATAGTATTTTCTCCCGATGCATGATAATTTCTTGTATGATCGTATGAAAATTTCATGTGGATTCTTACATGAGAGAAAAACTAATTAATCATTTATTATTTCGAGACAATAATAAAAAATTTAGGGGGTCATAAGAGGACACCGAGTCTAACGCACTCACACTTCAAGCTTGTTCAGGGCAAATAAATTACTCACTTATGCAATATCTTTAAAACTTCTTTAAGGGGTGAACAATACACCTTAAAAGGGTCTTGACCACCAATACACTAAGAGCTTAAGTTGTGTACTCCCTCAACTTTTTTTTTTTGAAAGATGGAATTTCATTTTTTTTTTAAAAAAAGAGGACATCATACAAAAAAAAAAGGGGAAAATCTTCCACCCAAATGTCATTGCTATGCCTCGAAGAGGGAAACTTGGCTAAACAATGAGCTTTGCTATTACATGACATTGGGCAAAAGATAATATCAACTTGGCTCAAACTAACTATTAATTCTCTAATATCATCAATGTTCCATCCAATTTCTCTAGCATTGTCTTACATGCCATTAATTAAGCTCACAACACCTAAATAATCGAATTCCATCACAAGTGGGAACAAATATTTATTTTTCATAATTTTGAGGGCAAGTTCTACCATATGAGTTCCTGAAAATAGCTCTCATGCCATTTCTTTTAATATACCCTTTCATTGATCCATTTGGTTTACCATAACACTACTCTCATACACTTAGTTGGCTTCATTTATGAAATATGCTTATTTTGATGTCCCATTACTGTGTTCCCAATATTTGTATGCTTATTCGAAGTGTTTTCTATATGCTTTATCGCTTTATTATTTTGTGAATGTATACTCAATCGATGTTTATTTAAATTTTTGTCACATCCTAGTAAATTCAGGACGTGACCGGCATGAGATAGTGAAACTCTCTCCCCGACCCTCTGACATGTACATGCATAAAGTGTCATGATTCATAACTGAACTGTCTATTCTAAATGTATACATGTCTGGTATACAATGCACATGAATTACTTAAAAACATACTTTATACCCCATGTCATATACATAAATACATAACTCGGCCTCGTGGCCTTACTTGATAAATATATAAATGTGCAGAGGTGGAGCCTTTTCTCTTCAGTTGCTTGTAGATCAAGATTTAATTTCTTCAGTGTGCAGCACGCTTTATCTTCAAGCTTCACGGGCAGATGACATGCTTTAAATTTGTTAGTTGAGTTTGCATTTCATCAGAGTTCTGGATGGTACTATCTATCACATCAAGTCTGAAACATTCCCCATTCTTTTTGTCATTCGGGAATTCCATGGCTTTGAAAACATTGAATGTTACGAATATTACTTCTTGGTCCTGTACCCTCATGGTTAATTCACCTTTTTGTACATCAATAATGGTTCGACCTGTAGCCAAGAATGGTCTCCCGAGGATGATGGGCACGTCTTCGTCTTCCTCCATGTCAAGGACAATAAAATCTACTGGGAAAATGAATTTGTCAACTTTGACCAGCACATCTTCAACTACACCTTTCGAAAATACGAGCGTTCTATCAGCAAGTTGTAGAGAGACTGAAGTGGGCATTGTTTCTCCAATCTGCAGTTTCCTGTAAATAGAAAAAGTCATCAAGTTAACACTCGCACCTAGATCACACAAAGCCTTACCAAAGTTATGTTCTCCTATGATGCAAGGGATGGTGAAACTGCCAGGATCTTTCAACTTTGGGGGAAGCTTCCTCTGAATGATGGCGCTGCATTCTTCTGTCAATGCTACCGTCTCATAATCTCTCAATCTTCTTTTTCATGACAAAATATCTTTCATGAATTTGACATAGCTGGGCATTTGTTCCAACGCTTCTGTAAATGGAATGTTGATATGCAGCTTTTGAAGATCTCCAAGAATCGAGCAAACTGCTTGTCTAGTTTACTTTTCTGGAGACGCTGTGGAAATGGTGGAGGTAGAGTGAATCTTTCTCGATCATTTTCTTTTGTTTCTTTTTCCTCCTTCTGTTGTTTAGCTCCGCTGCTTTCTTTTGGAACTTCCTAAGTGGATTCATTGATTCCAATATTTTTGTTGATTTCAGTACCGCTTTTCAAAGTAATGGCTTGATATTGCTGCTTCCCTCTATTCCTTGGATTTAGTTCTGTGTTACTAGAAAGGGTACCTTACGGTCTGTAACTCTAAGCATTGGCCAGTTGTCCTATTTGATTCTCCAGTGTCTTTATAGAAGCAGTTAGGCTTTGATTCAATGCTGATTGGGCTTGAAACATAGCTTCATTTGATGCTGCTTGATTTTGAATTGATGCTGCTTGATTTTGAAACATAGCATCATATTTTTTTAACGGGCCAGCACTTCTGCTATTCCTGGTTCTTTTTCATACTCTTGGTTTTGATTTTGCTGTTGGAATCCTGGTGGTAGATTGTTCCTTTGCCCTGATGTGTTGTTCCATGCGAAATTGAGATGATTCCTCCAACCTGGGTTGTAGGTATTGGAATATGTATTGTTTCACTATTTGTTGAAATTACTGACATAGTTCACTGTCTCATCATGTTGGTTGTATGATTCTGCCTCTGGTGCTCCTCCATATAGTGAACTTTTGGATCCAACATTAACCTTCATGTTAAGAGTATCCAAACTTTTACAAATCTGATCCATATTGGCATTCATTGCTGTGTTGGCTCCAACTTTGTAAATTCCTGTTATTCGTTGAATCATGCTCCTTTCTGTTGGCACAAAGAATTATTGTTGGCCATTTCTTCAATTAAGTCTCAGGCCTGATCTTCTCCTTTTGCCATTAAAGCTCCTCCAGCAGCAACATCTATTGTGGTTCTCATCAGTCCAAAAAGTCCATTGTAGAAGGTTTGGACTTGTAGCCACTTTGCAATTTCATGGTGAGGACATTTCCGGAGCAATTCCTTGTACCTTTCCCCAGCTTCGCATAGGGATTCTGAGTCATGTTGTACAAATGATGTGATTTCATTCCTCAGCTTTGCAGTTCTGGTTGGGGGAAAATACTTTGCAAGGAATTTGGTGGCTAGAGTATTCCAAGTTATGATAGAACCTGTTAGTATTGAATGTAGCCAAGCTTTAGCTCCGTCTTTCTAGAAATATGGGAAAACATGCAGTCTCGTTGCTTCTTCTGTCGCTTGGTTGTAATTGAAAGTGCCACAAACTTTTAGGAAGTTGCTGATGTGGGCATTAGGATCTTCAGTTGCATTCCCCCAAACTGAACTGACTGTTGTATCATCTGAATGCATGTTTTGATGTCACACGTATTTGCTGGTAAGAGAGGAAGTACAATACATGAAATGAAGCCATCAACCACCAGAATAGTTCTGTCTCGAATAGGAATTGGTGGTGTAACTTCCAAAGGTTCAGGTTCCATGTTGATCAGTGCTTCTTGGCCTTCTCGCCTTTCCCTTCTCAACTTTCCGATGATTCTTTCAATTTCTAGGTCAAGCGGTCGGATTTTAAAGCTTCTGGTTCATCTCATGTAATGTCTGAGAACCTGAAACACAAGAAAATAAAAATAATAAGTAAAAAGAAATTAGACACAAGTAACGTATCTAACCCCAAAATTAATAGTGAAAGATAAATAAGTCCCCGGCAACGGCGCCAAAAATTTAATCGGTGAAATCACTCACGTAACGCAAACGTACGTATCGCTCAAGTAGTATAAAATATATCGATCCCACGAGGACTTAATACTTAAGCTATTAATTTATGAAGCCAAATATTTACGAGTATCTAATTAATTGGTTGTTTGATTGGATGATGATTTTTGTCTAAAAATAAGTAAATAAAACAGTGCGAAAGTAAATTACAGGAAAAATCAATATTAAGAAACTATTTAGGGTTGTGAATCATTCCAATATCTTTTAAAGATGAAATGGTTATCTCATGTTTGCGTAATATATTGGTTTATTAACCTGGAACACGAAATTATGCAAAAGCCTCTTCCGATGGTCATATACAAATACCCAATGTAACCTAATTAATCATATTCCTATGTTAACCAAGTTATATGAATTCATTAAGATTAAGTTCCAATTATGGCTACCCCCGTCCGACAGGTATATTCCTATCCTATAAGGAAATCTATTAAGGGTTATCTATCGTAGGCTATTGAGTCTAAGGCTGAAACCTAAAATCCATTTTCCAAGTTCATTTTAAGTTTAATATATCAATCTTATTAATGGTCAGTTAACAAGAAGCATTAAGCTTAAGGCTCAATAAATAAACCTTTATATTACCCAAGTGACCGGCGTAAACACATATGTATAACGCAAGCGCACGTATCGTTCAAGTAGTATAAAAATATCGATCCCACGAGGACTTAATATCTAATCTATCAATTTTATGAGGTCAAATGATTACTAGTATCTAACAGGTTGTTTGATTGATTTGAAATGGTGACGATTCTAAATTTAAAAACAAGTAAATAAAATTGTTCGAAAGTAGGTTTTAAGAAAATTCAATATTAAAAAACTATCTAGGGTTGTGATTTCTTCCAATATCATTTTAAAGATGAAGTGGTTATCTTAAAGTTGGGTAATATATTGATTTATTAACCTGGAACACTAAATTATGTGTAAGCCTCTGTCGATGGTCAGACACAAATACCCAGTTTAACCCAATTGAACCATATGTCTATGTCAACCAAATTATTTGGATTCATTAAGTTTAAGTTCCAATTATGGCTACCCCCGCCCGACAGGTATATGTCTATCCTGTAAGGAAATCTATTAAAGGGTTATCTATCCTCAAGGAAGATCGTGGACTATTGAGTCTAAGGTCTTAAACTTAAAATCCCTATGTCTAGTTCATTTTAAGTTTCCCAGTTCAATTTTATTAATGGCCAGTTAATGAAAAAGCATTAAGATTAAGACTCAATAAATAAATCTTTATATTACCCAAGCTATAATCTAACCCCTTATAAACCGGTGATATTGGATTTCATCACAACCCCAGATAACTGGCTTAGTTACGACACATATTTACGGGTAGTAAAAAAACTTAAATAAAATAAAAGACATAAAGTAAAATACTGAAAATTAAATACTGAAAAGTAAATGCTGAAAGTAAATGCTGAAATTAAATACTGAAAATTAAATGCTGAAAGTAAATTACTGAAAGTAAATTGCTGAAAGTAAATTGCTGAAAAGTAAATTGCTGAAAAGTAAATTGCTGAAAGTAAATTACTGAAAAGTAAAAACTGAAAATTAAAGAAAGAAAAGTACTGTGCGTAAAAGTAAATTGCGGAAAGTAAAAACTGAAAAGTAAAGAAAAGAAAGTGCGAAAGTGGAAATTAATTACTGAAAGCTGTAAATAAACAAACAAGATACAATCTTCTTAGTATTCTTAAGGAATTCCTTAGAAGAAAGTATGAATTTTACAAATGAAATGGCTTGGTATTTATAGGCAAAATTTTGCCTCCATCAAATCATCCACCAAATCAATTATTAATTGCTCTAACCAAATCCATTATTAATTGCTCCACTAATCTCTTATCATGTTTGGTGATGATTTGATAATTTTTATTATTTATTTATTAATTTATTTTTTGCTTTGAAAATGATTGAAAGTGACTTTAATAATTACACACAACACACTTCTGGATGGTTCATCAATTTCGGGCATGAAATCGTCAGAATTCGAAATTATTTTGTCTTTAAAAGCTGTAGATCTTTGAGTCTTCTTTAATCTGGAACTTGAATCAGCTCAATCCGATATTGGAGTAAAAGGTTATGCCCAAAATACGACAGATGCGCAAAACTGGAATTTCCAAAACTGCACTTCGTCAAAAACGCCCTTTCAAGTTTCCAATCTCCAAAATTAAAATATCAAGTCCAATAATTGCCCTTATTTGACCCATATTTCGTCTTAAATGATTTCATTGAGATCCGATATTATTTTATCTGCAAAATAAACTAAAACACATCAAAACGTTCATCAAACCCGAGAAACTAAACAAAATATTAAGTTAAAGAGGCGGTAAATATTGATATATTTTCCGCTCATCACACCCCCAAACCTAACATTTTGCTAGTCCTCGAGTAAAATAATAAAATAAAATACAAGAAACAATTAAAATTAAACTAAGTCACTTTTGTAGGGATCACGGTTGCATTTAGCATATGCAACAAGCCTTTAAACCCCTAGGTGTCCCTAGTGGACGAGTTATAGTCTCGTGAGGGCTTACAGCAACGATACCCACAAACGTTTTACAAAAGTAAAAAGGTAGTGAAACTAATGCACACAAAAGTAAAAAGACAAGAGAAAAGAGAATAAAGAAGTTAGTGACTAATCAGGTGAAACTTCTACTCCAAATCAATAGTTGTTTTGTTTCATTCTAAATTACCGAATAAGTAAATTCTCTGATTATTTTTACCATTCTCCATATACACAGTCGAAAAAATATTAATCAACTCATTTTTGCCCACAACAGTCATAAGTACAGTTGATAAGAGAGTAATATTTTTGTCCTAAAGTTCTATTAGATTTCACACCTTTTTGTAGCATTGGAATAATATTTCTGATTTTTCAGATTTTTTCTTTGATTTTTCTCTATTTTTTATTTATATACAATATCTTCCATCTATGTAGCGAGTGTTGGGTCGGTGGCTCCCAAACCAGTTGGCTTTAGGGCACCAGGTGTTAAGACACCCCTACGAACTTAATTACTCAGACTTCAGATATATATATTTTTGCAGCATCTTTGATCCATGTAACGAGCTTTGGGCCAGTGACTCCCAAACCAGTTGGTTTTAGGGCACTAGGTGTTAAAACACCCTTACAGACTTAATAACTCGGATCTCAGACGTTTTTTTTTTTACTCCATTGCTTTTTGAGATGCTTCCTCTAATTAAACTAGAGCACTGAATATTACAAACTTTTCAATTTTAGCTCATGTCTGTATGTTACTATATATGTTGAAAATACTGTCAACTGAGCATATGAAGATCCATTTTAGTCCGTTTTATGGAGAATTCACAAATTAAATAATTCAAAAGGAAATAAACAAAAATTAACTTATTTCGAAAATAGGCTTGAGATACGTCTCAGGAGTGGAAACTCCTTACTCAGCTATCTCTTACCAATTTCACCCTTTTAGTCAAAATAAAAACACAAAAACGCAAAATATTTTTGTAATTTTTGAAAATTTTTCAATTTTTTTTTGTATTTTTCAAAAATTTTTGGACTAAAAATAAAAACAACACACAAACTAAAAACAAGGTACTGATAAACTAATTCCATCCCCCAAACTTAAATGAGACATTGTCCCCAATGTCTTAAAAAGTAGAAGAAGAGTTTAGAAAATAATATCTGGTTAGCTGAAATTCTACAGGAAATTAAAGGTTAAGATCCAGATTAATCCCATGCCTCTTACCACGATCGTCCTCAGACCAATTTATCTTTGAAAGGATAGGGTCAACTCGTGGTTCATAGGCTATGAGTTGGTCTATTAGATCCGGAGCAGTTCTGGCAGTAAAAAGGAGTTCTTTCAAAGGTTTTGACACGAACCCATTTCTCTGGGCATCATCAAGAAACACACAAAGAAAATCATAAAATCCATCAACGTTGTACAACCCAATTGGTTTATGGTGTATGTTCAGGTTCGCCCAAGATAGCACAATAAAAATTTCCTCCAATGTACCCAAGCCACCTAGCAAAACAATAAAAGCATCAGCATAGTTAATCATTTCTACCAGTCGTTCAGACATACCTAGCACGATCAGTTCCTCTCCGTTTGATGGTTCAATAAGATTTGCCTCTGCCAAGGGTTTTGGAATGATTCCCAAAACGTGACTGCCTCCTTCTTGTTCTGCTTTTGAAACGATCCCCATTAGTCCAAGATTGCCTCCGCCATATACTAAGTGCATATTCTTTGCAGCTAAGACTCGACCCAATTCTTGTGCTGCTTCTACGTATTGTGGTTTAACACCAACACTACTACCGTAAAACACACATATGTTTTCAACTCGTCTTTTTGAAGTGGCTTCCATTTTTTATATGTATTTCTTTCTCAACTCTGGATGCCTTCAAAAGTGCAATGACGGGCTGAATTTATAGTACCTGAAAAGGGTGAGTAAAAATAGCACAAGTATCTTCCAGAGGATGATTAGTAGCGAAATAATATCGTGATAGTCAAAAAGGTCTGGATCTTGTCGGAGAAAATAAAAGAAAACAACAAAACAAATCACAATTATTAAGAAAAGACAAAGAGATATAATATTTACAAGAAACGTAACGGCTTGATTGAAGTCTATGCGTCAGGGACAAGCTTCCCATCCAATTTTCTTATAAACTAGCAAACATGGTCTTTTTGAGTCAGATTCCCAAGACTTAATTGTTGTCTTTCTTTTTGGAATTGTGTATGTAATTTGCGAATGGCTATGTGAACATATCCACTGGGATGCGTCGCAAGAGTTAAAGATATATCATCTAAAGACTCCTTACTCAAGCCATCCCTAATGAATTTAATTTTGTCTTCGCGATTATCAGACACCATTCCTAAAGAACGACAACGAGTATTGCAATTCCAGCATGCACATTTGTAACAAACACCCATTTATTTAGCTCTACGTTTCTTTACATAGGTGCTTCTTCCAAAACCAGGCAGATGTGAAATAAAAGAGTCAGAAGACTCACCTGCCAATCAGACTCGTGCTTCAATTATCCAACGAATGTCATTAGGAATACCTTTGATCATCAGTAGTCTCATCTGTTCCAAGCGAGCTTTGTAGACTTTCATCAGAGATTTTTGAGGGAGAGAAGGAAATTGCTTGTGAAGATTTGCGAGAGCTTCTTCCATCGTGAAATGACTAAACCTGCAAAAATTAAACACATAAAAATAAAACACACCAGATCACAATATATGTAAAATTGCATGGGTTGCCTCCCTGCGAGCGCTAAGTTTAAAGTCGTCAGCTAGACGTGAGCTGAAAGTGCGACACTTTCTTTTTGTCACTCAAATGATTCTCCCCAGTAGTGCTTAACACGCTTGTTTTTAACCTTGAAAGTTTTGTTGGAGTCAGGATCATGTATCTCAATGGCCCTGTCTGGTAAAACCTTGATGATCACAAATGGACCTGACCACCGTGATTTTGGCTTCCATGGGAAGAATTTCCCCCTTGATTTGTTTAACAGTACCTTCTGCCATGGTTCCAGTTGTATGCGCACTATCTTCTCATCATGTCTTTTTCTTGCCTTTTCCTTGTACAATTTGGCATCCTCAAAAGGCTGTATGTGAAATTTCTCCAATTCGTTGAGCTGGTGGAACTTTTTCTCTTCTGTTGCTTGTAGTGCAAGAATAGGCTTCTTCAGTACGCAGTGCGCTTTATCTTCAGGCTCCACAGGTAATTGACATGCTTTAAGTTTGTCAGTAGAACTTTATCTTTCATTAGAGTTCTGAACGGTACTATGTATCACATCAAGTCTGAAACATTCCTCCTTCTTTTCATCATCTGGGAAATTCATGGCTTTGAAAACATTGAATGTTACTTCTTGGTCTTGTACCCTCATGGTTAGTTTTCCTTTTTGTACATCAATAATGGTTCGACCTGTAGCCAAGAATGGTCTCCCGAGGATGATTGGCACGTCTGCGTCTTCCTCCATATCAAGGACAATAAAATCTACTGGGAAAATGAATTTGTCAACTTTGACCAGCACATCTCAACTACACCTTTCGAAAATACGAGCGTTCTATCAGCAAGTTGTAGAGAGACTGAAGTGGGCATTGTTTCTCCAATCTGTTGATATGCAGCTTTTTGAACATCCCCAATAATCGAGCAAACTGCTTGTCCAGTTTATTCTTCTGAAGAAGCTGAGGAAAAAGGTGGAGGTGGAGTGATTTGTTCTTTTTCCTCTGCTTCTTTTTCCTCCATCTGTTGCTTTGTTTCTTTTGGAAAATCTTCAATTGTTGTTGCCTTGATTCCAACATCTTTGTTGATTTCAGTACCGCTTTTTAACATGATGGCATGACATTGCTCCTTCCCCATGTTCCTTGGATTTGGCTCTGTGTTGCTAGGAAGGGTACCTGGCGGTCTGTAACTCTGAGCATTGGCCAGTTGTCCAATTTGATTCTCCAGTGCTTTAATAGAAGCTGATTGACTTTGAATTAATACTGCTTGGGATTGAAACATATCATCATATCTTGGTGCTTGAGATTGAAACATAGCATCATATCTTGCTGCTTGAGAGTCGTGTTTTGCTTCTATCTTTTTCAAGTGGGTCAACACTTCTGTTATTCCTGATTCATTTGCCTGTTCCTGGCTTTTGTTCTGTTGTTGGAATCCGGGTGGTGGATTGTTCATTTGCCCTGAATTGTTGCTCCATGCAAAATTGGGATGTTCCTCCACCCTGGGTTGTAGGTGTTGGAATATGGATTGTTCCCCTGTCTGTTGAAATTATTGACATAATTCACCATTTCTTTATGCTGGTTGAAAGATTCTGACTCAGATGCTCCTCCAAATGGTGAACTTGTGGATCCACCATTAACTTTTATGTTAAGAGTTTCCAGATTTTTGTAAATCACATCCAGCTTGGAATTCAGTGCTGTGTTGGCTCCAACTTCATAAATTCCTGCAATTCTTTGGATCATGCTCCTTTCTGTTGGCCATAAAGAATTGTTGTTGGCCATTTCTTCGATTAGGTCCCAGGCTTCATCTTCTCCTTTTGCCATTAAAGCTCCTTCAGCAGCAGCATCGATTGTGGTTCTCATTATTCCAGAAAGTCCATTATAGAATGTTTGGACTTGAAGCCATTTTGGAATCTCATGGTGAGGACATTTCCGGAGCAAATCTTTGTACCTTTCCCAAGATTCGCAGAGGGATTCTGAATCTTGTTGTAAAAAGGATGTGATGTCATTTCTCAGCTTTCCGGTTCTGGCTGGTGGAAAGTACTTTGCAAGAAATTTGGTGGCTAAAGTGTTCCAAGTTGTGATAGAACCTGCTGGTAGTGAATATAGCCAAGATTTAGCTATGTCCTTCAAGGAGTATGGGAAAACACGCAGTCTCAAACTTCCAGGAAGTTACTGATGTGGGCATTAAGATCTTCAGTTGCATTCCCCCCGAACTGAATTGACTGCTGAATCATCTGAATGCAAGTTTTGATGTCACACGCATTTACTGGTAATGGAGGAAGTACAATACAGGAAATGAGTCTGTCAACCACCGGAATGGTTCTGTCTCGAATGGGAATTGGTGTTGCAACCTCCAACGGTTCAGGTTCCATGTTTACTAAAGCTTCTTGGCCTTCTCGCCTTTCCCTTTTCAACTGTCTGATGGTTCTTTCAATTTTTGGGTCAAGCGATCGGAGTTCAAAGCTTCTGGTTCGTCTCATGTAGTTTCTGAGAACCTGAAACACAAGAAAACAAAAACAATAAGTAAAAAGAAATTAGATACAAGTAACGTATCTAACCCCAAAATTAATAGTGAAAGATAAATAAGTCCCCGGCAACGGCGCCAAAAACTTGACCGGCATAAACACACACGTATAACGCAAGCGCACGTATCGTTCAAGTAGTATAAAAATATCGATCCCACGAGGACTTAATATCTAATCTATTAATTTTATGAGGTCAAATGATTACTAGTATCTAACAGGTTGTTTGATTGATTTGAAATGGTGACGATTCTAAATTTAAAAACAAGTAAATAAAATTGTTCGAAAGTAGGTTTTAAGAAAATTCAATATTAAAAAACTATCCAGGGTTGTGATTTCTTCCAATATCATTTTAAAGATGAAGTGGTTATCTTAAAGTTGGGTAATATATTGATTTATTAACCTGGAACACTAAATTATGTGTAAGCCTCTGTCGATGGTCAGACACAAATACCCAGTTTAACCCAATTGAACCATATATCCATGTCAACTAAATTATCTGGATTCATTAAGTTTAAGTTCCAATTATGGCTACCCCCGCCCGACAGGTATATGTCTATCCTGTAAGGAAATCTATTAAAGGGTTATCTATCCTCAAGGAAGATCGTGGACTATTGAGTCTAAGGTCTTAAACTTAAAATCCCTATGTCTAGTTCATTTTAAGTTTCCCAGTTCAATTTTATTAATGGCCAGTTAATGAAAAATCATTAAGATTAAGACTCAATAAATAAATCTTTATATTACCTAAGCTATAATCTAACCCCTTATAAACCAGTGATATTGGATTTCATCACAACCCCAGATAACTGGCTTAGTTACGACACATATTTACGGGTAGTAAAAAAAACTTAAATAAAATAAAAGACATAAAGTAAAATACTGAAAATTAAATACTGAAAGTAAATGCTGAAATTAAATACTGAAAATTAAATGCTGAAAGTAAATTACTGAAAGTAAATTGCTGAAAGTAAATTGCTGAAAGTAAATTGCTGAAAATTAAATTGCTGAAAGTAAATTACTGAAAAGTAAAAACTGAAAATTAAAGAAAGAAAAGTATTGTGCGTAAAAGTAAATTGCGGAAAGTAAAAACTGAAAAGTAAAGAAAAGAAAGTGCGAAAGCGGAAATTAATTACTGAAAGCTGTAAATAAACAAACAAGATACAATCTTCTTAGTATTCTTAAGGAATTCCTTAGAAGAAAGTATGAATTTTACAAATGAAATGGCTTGGTATTTATAGGCAAAATTTTGCCTCCATCAAATCATCCACCAAATCAATTATTAATTGCTCCACTAATTACTCCACCAAATCCATTATTAATTGCTCCACTAATCTCTTATCATGTTTGGTGATGATTTGATAATTTTTATTATTTATTTATTAATTTATTTTTTGCTTTGAAAATGATTGAAAGTGACTTTAATAATTACATACAACACACTTCTGGATGGTTCATCAATTTCGGGTATGCAATCGTCAGAATTAGAAATTATTTTGTCTTTAAAAGCTGTAGATCTTTGAGTCTTCTTTAATTTGGAACTTGAATCAGCTCAATCCGATATCGGAGTAAAAAGTTATGCCCAAAATACAACAGATGCGGAAAATTAGAATTTCCAAAACTGCACTTCGTCAAAAACGCCCTTTCAAGTTTCCAATCTCCAAAATTAAAATATCAAGTCCAATAATTGCCCTTATTTGACCCATATTTCGTCCTAAATGATTTCATTGAGATCCGATATTATTTTATCTGTAAAATAAACTAAAACACATCAAAACGTTCATCAAACCCGAGAAACTAAACAAAATATTAATCTAAAGGGGCGGTAAATATTGATATATTTTCCGCTCATCACCAAGGCACAAAATAACCACTTATAAACCAGTGATATTGTAATTCATCACAACCCTAGATACGGGGTTTAGTTACTACACATATCTAAGACTAGTAAAAACTTAAATAAAATAAATGACATATAATTGAGCTTGAAAATTAAAAAGGTAAATAAAAATAAAGACTGAAAAATAAAGATAAAGACTGAAAAGTAAAGAAAAGAAAGAACTAGTGCGTAAAATAAAAAATTAAATACAGAAAGCTGTAAATAAACAAACAAGATACAATCTTCTTAGTATTCTTAAGGAAAACCCCAAAAGAAGGTATGAATTGGAATTCTGATTTCGGCTTCAATTTATAGGCAAATCCTGGTGCCACGCGTCGTGACGCGCCATTGATTTTTGCCACCTGTCCACGGCTTCGTGAGATGCTGACACGCGAACGTGTTTTCCGTCGGCAGCTCAATTATTGGTAGTGCGTATGATAGCAAGCTTCTCTGATTTTGACACGTTTCTGGCGCATGTTAGCGGTCGCGACGTAGAAGTGTTGCACGTCGCGATGCCCAAATGACGATTTTTCCTTTTTTGTCCGTTTTTCACTGTTTTGGCCCTGATTTGATTCCAGTGAGTCCTGAAACCTTTCTACAAAATATACAAAACACATCAAAATATTCACAAAACTAAAAAAACTATACAAAATATTAAGTAAAAGGGGCGGTAAATATATCAATATTTACCGCTTATCAGTGATCCTCCACACTTTGATGCCATGTATGTCGGAGACCTTTCATGGTTTGACCGCTAGATGTTGTTGGTGTGGATCAATCCACTCATTAATTAAGTGTGTATCATGATAAGATCTATTGGTCTGTATGTGTACCATAAATAGGTTAAGGTATCCATGTGAGTAAGTCACAATTGTTAAGACTTTGGCCAAAGATGATCACATAGGTTGATCGCATATATATCAGAAATGGTATTTTGATTAGTTATAAAGAATCGTGGACATGTCAACAATATGAAATGTGCGCCTTGGAAACTTGACGGTGTAATCTATGTTTTCTAAGCACAACTCGGATAGCTAACGACAGAGGGATTGTTAAACATATGTGATGACCTAGACTTGTATAGTTCATAAATGTTGTTCATGTTCTTCGCAGATTCGGAGGTGACCGAATTACGTACATATGAGCTAGGATTATATGACAAACGTGTTTGGACTTAGAGAGCCCCACAATATGAAGTGTATTCGTTGAACACTTGGATAGCCGGTAATGTTTGATAATAAATAATATTTGATATTATAATTATCAAACAAAGTAATTTAATATTATTGGATAATATTAATTATTTACTTGACCTATTGGGATTAATTGGATTAATCCAAAATCACATAAGAGCTTTGTTGTAATTTCATAAATATCTATATCATTGAAAGATATTTTGGTAATTCTAAAATATATAATAATATGTGTATTTGACTTGATTTAATTAGTTTATAATAATAATAATAATACATATATGTATTTATAGTACATTTATGTTTATTTTATAACATATGTTGATATTGGTTTTGATGTTAAAGATTAGATTTTAGGTGTTTGAAAGTGTTTAGGGAAGGTTGAAAATTAATTGGATGAAAATCCCAATTCATCGGCTCTCTGGAATAGAGAGCCGGTGAAGGAAAAAAAAAAAGGCTGAATTGGGTGCTATAATGCACGCGTGCGCGCGCCAAATCTTGTGTTGCCCGTTTTAGAGCTTCCGGACTCCGATTCGTCCCCGATTTTTTCCTATAGGCTCGTAATGGAATATAATATTACATTAAATTATTTTAAAATACACCCATGCTCTATATCCAAGGGTTAGAACAATTTTCATTGCGCGGAATATCGATCCGACCCTAAAGGTTCCATATCTGCCCCAACAAAATAGTATCAGAGCATGTCTTAACCACACAACATGGGTTACATGTTTGAGATATATTTGAATCCATGCCTCTATAATTTTAATGTATTTATGCATAAGTCATATTAGATATGCTGCATATTTTAAATTAAAATTTATAGTTTGATCCAAGCATGTTAAGGACTTGATTGTCATAAATCTCCCATTATTAGGTGATTACTTTTAAGTAATAATATTAATAATATTGAGGCATTAATGGATGGTCCGTCTTGTCAATACAGAGATGAATGAGTTCTTATTACTTATGCTCAATACCGTCATTATTGTGAGGGTATAAGTGGTTGGAACTTAGGTCACTCCGGTAAAACATTAGATGTAGCTTGATGAGTTAACGTAGTCACCCAATACCATCATTATTGTGAGGGTGTACTTACGAAGCTCGTTAGTACACATTGACAAGTATACATCTGAAACATGTTTTAGTCCAATATCGTAATTATTGTTAGGATAAGTGTAGGCACTGCATTTTGCATATAAGTCCCGATGATGAGTCTCGTACGGAGGCACTACTCTTTAGATTACGGAAGTCGCGGGAAATGAATGTCGGAAGGGGGAATTCAGAATAAGTATGTCATCGAATTCAATTCATATGTTCACTGCTTTCGTTCGTGCTGCGTTCGTGAACACATTCGAACGTCAAGCATATTGCAGGCGTTCGTGTAGCGTTCGAATCGGTGTTCGAATGGTGTCGGTACTTCTGGTTTTGTTGCTAGCCTCACGCCCAAGCCCAATTAGCCCACCAAAACCCACCCAAAAATAACAAAACACATATTTAACACATGGTGAAATTAAAACAAATCAAATAAAATCTAAATAATCACATACCTAATTAAAATAAATCAAATAAATCCATTCCTAATTTGAACAAATCACCTCCCTAATTTAATTAGATGTTTTCCTTGTGAGATACTAATTAGAAATATTCCCCCATAATTGCTTGATCCCATTCCTATTCAAACAAGAGGAACCCTAGCCTTTGCCTATAAAAGAAACACAAATCCAACCCTTGCTCTCTCCTAGCTCTACACGCCCAAGACAAGAATAGCAAGCAAAATAATTCTATTCTCCTCATCCCTCTAGCAACCGAAAACATCACCCCTAAACACCCCTCCCTTGCACGCATACAGCCCTCTAAAACAGCCCATGCAGTAACCAAAATCTGTCCCTGAAATAGCCCTGTAGTGACTGAATAAATTGCCTTAAAATACACCACCATAACCACCGAAAACAGTCCCCAAAACTGCACTGCAGTACCAAAAATCACCCCCCAAACAGCAGCCCAAACACCGAAAACAATAGCAAAAAACAATCCCTTAATATAGCAAAACAGTGACAAAATAAGTGCACTTTAAAACCCTTAAATTACCGCAAGAAACAACAACAAAACAGTAGCAAAACAGAGGAAACGACAGCTCAAAAAAGTAAAGTAGCAAACGAGAGCAGTGGACCAGTGAACCGGAGGAGTTGCGGAGCATCAACCCTTCCGACGGCCGTGTAACGCACTTTCGAGAGACGACCTAAGAGGTTAGACATGAGGGCACCCTTCTTATTTATTCTCATCTTTTTTTGTTGTTTATTAGAATTCCTTCGCATGAGAGGCGTTTGTTGATATATGTTGTGGTCTTTGAATGAATGGAACATGTGTTCTCTCTTGTGGTATATCGGATGGAAACCCGGACGTAAATTCCGTAGCCAAATCCGAATGGACGGTATTACGGTTTGCACTCGGGATACAATGCCACGTACCACTTGAGAGATTCACACATTTGTTTCATCCAACCTTGTATTCGAGCATGATTGGGTTGCTAGTATGTTATTTATTTTTTAAGCATGATTTAGTCGTTAGTATGCTATTACTTTCTGCATGTTACTTATTTATGCATGATGATATAGTGCGCATGGGCAAATCAAGTTGGATTAAAGGTCCTCCATTTTGAGGGATAAAAAGCCCATGGGCTACCTTTGCCACGATATTTTGCCGCGCCGGACGGAGTATGTTTGATTGAATGTGAGATATGTTTAATCGAGCATATGAGGTCCTATATTATTGTTGTCTTTATTTTATATGCATTGTAATATAATGCGCATGGGCTAACTAGGGTGGATTAAAGGTCATCTATTCGAGGGAAATGCCTGAAGGCTACCTTTACCACGATGTTTCACCGCACCTTTTATTATGTCATTTACCCTTTGCATATCATTGCTTTATTTACGCATGCATTACATTCTCGTGCGCATGGGCTAACTAGGGTGGATTAAAGGTCCCATATTAAAGGGAAATGCCTAAAGGCTACCTTTTCCACGATGTTTTGCCGCGCCGGACGAGGTGCACCCGATTGAATGTGAAATGTGTTCCATCGGGCACACGAGGTCCTACATTGAGTATTTGTTTATCCATATATGTGTTTGTGTCATTTCAGATGCCATTTTGGCAATCTCGTTCGAACGCGTCTCCAAACGCTATATGAACGTATGCATTCTGTCTTATTCCATTCGAACGTGTTTACGAACGCTACACGAACGTATGCATTCTGTCTTATTCCATTCGAACGCGTTTACAAATGCTACACGAACGTATGCATTCTGTCTTATTTCCGTCCGAACGCGCCTCAGAACGTTACTCGGACGCTTGCATTATGTTTACCATTCGAACGCGTTTACGAACACGCATGCATTTTATTGTATCATGAATCAGGTCTCATCCCGTACGAACACGGACATTCTGTTTATCATTCGAACGCGTTATCAGACGCTACTCGAACACTTGTATTCTGTTTACCGTTCGAACGCGTTTACGAACGCTACATGAACGTGTACACACTGGACAGATTCCTTCATCATGTTTCATGCATGTTTGTTCCCTTAGTCATTCCTTTCCTCATCGTATGCTTAGTTAGCTCTCTTCAATATTTATGCCTTTACCGTTATTGTTTGTTTATATTTTCCGCATTTATTCGATATGCTCATGAGATTGTGTGCTCGCTTTTATCATCAATGCCTTTATAGTTGTTATTAGTTACATTATGCACTTAATTGCCTCTCTTTAATATGCATGCTTGTACAATTATTACTTATTTGTGTCTCCGTGTTTATAAATATAATGTGTTCATGAAATTATATGCTTGCCGTTATTCCAATTTATTTTTTTTATGCATGAACTTAGAAGTAGATTATCTTTGGAAATATATGTTGCTTAGGCTTGGTTAGATTATTGTACAAATCCTTTCATTACAAGTGGTATAGGTAAGGGACCATTCCGAACAAAACGGTTTGAGGTCTTCCCTTGCGAGGGGTGAGTGCGGCCTTAAATCATTTTCTCGGTTCACACCGGGTGGTGATTCCATGTTATTTCTTCGGTTTAGTTCCCCCGCAGGCTATTCCGTACTCCCGACCGGGCCGCGAGCCCGGGACAGCGTCGCCGATTTCTGTGTCCTACAATAAGAAATGGTTCAAGATCAAACTTAGGAGTCACATGGATGTGATTGACCTTTGAGGTATATCTAATGAGTTTATGACGGCCAATAATATCATTATTATGATGTTGGAGTAAATTTCATGGGATCCACTTCCCGCTATGAAATTTTGATTGTCAAATTTCTATTTTTTCGTTAAGGGAGCTTATGGAATTACGTAAAGTAGTGGGAAGACACTAATAGATTTAAAATCCATAATCGTATTCGTATTTTTATATTGAAATGAAAATATTCTGCTAGTGTTTAATTGTTGTCTTGTAGATGGATGTCGCAAATCCATTAGCGCGACTTTTGGATTCTAATAAATTGAAAGGAGCTGAGAACTATTTTGAGTGAGAAATGAACATCCGCCTTGTTTTGGAGTCAGAGTGAATGAGCTATGTGACGCTCAATCAATTGCCTATCAAAATCGATCATGATTCCACTCCCGAAGTACGTGAGACATTTGAAAAATAGAAAGATGATAATCTAAGTGTGAAATCCTATATTTTAGGATCGATGGTTCCACATTTGCTCAGACAATACATAGAAGCTCCTAAAACTTGGAGCATTATGAGAACACCCAAAGAGTTGTTCGAAGCAAATCAAGAAATTGAAATATATCAGAGATCTAAGGAATTATTTCATGCAACGTGGAACACTCACAAAGTGGTTCTTTAATTCCAAGTATAAGAGTGTCAAAGTAATAAAATAACCCGGTATGTCTGAGGTTGATCCACAGAGAATAGATTTAGTAAAATAAAATAATAATTCAAGTGACAAAAAATGCTGAATTATTTGAAGTGATAGTCAATTTTAAATTGAACTGTAACAATAAATTAGAATGCTGTTGGCTAGGGGTTCCACTATTAATATTTCAAATATAGAAAAATCATATTTTTTATAACATATAAATTGTCATTATTACCCAGTTAATTTACTTCAAGAATTAATTATGTCAAAACATATAAAACCAGCCATAAGTACTGTGATAACATCTGTCTATAACAAGTCCAATTAGGTACTCAATTATGCCAAATAAATATAACCAGCTATAAAGGCGGAAACAAAGTTTGTCAATAATTAATCCAGATTTAAGTTACTCTCTCATATAATATAGGGTAAAATATTAACCGTGTCAATCAAAATTTGACCCACAAATATAAAAGTAGATTAAATATTAGTTTTCATATTACAATTCATATATTATAGTATAAGTATGATTAATTTATATTATCATATTTAGAGTTTCACCCTTTACCCCAACAGATATAATTAGCTACTCATAATTTGAATAAAAACTTGCATAATTTTATTACTGAAAGAAAAAATATTACAAGACAAAATAAAACACACAAGACACTTCTTCCAAATTCTTCAAGAGAGAAAATGAAAGAAGCATAAAGAAAAATGAGAGGTGAACACCTCTATCTATAGTAGAAGTGCTCATCCCTCAATTATTAATTAGAACTTTCCAAATCAAATATAAACAATAAACTTTTACTAATTTACTTTTTTTTGATTTTTTTGTTGATCATTTTACAAACATTATTGTGATATTTAAACTTTTTTTAATTTTTTAATTATTTAATTTTTACTTTGTTTTCTAATAATTAAAATTACATACAACACACATTGGCTACTTCACCAATTTCAACCTTGAAAATATTAGAACTAGAAAATCTTGGAAAGAAAAAAGTTGTAGATATTTGAGTCTTCTTTTATCTGGAATGAAAATCGCCTCAATCCGATATTAGAGTAAATATTTATGGTAAAATTATGAAAATTACAGAAAACAGGAAATTGTATACTGTTAGAATGCCATTTCAAGTTTATGTCCTCCAAATTCCAAATTTCATGTCAATTTTTCTAGTTATGCATCCAAAGTATTATTTTACATATATAAGAAATAAAAATATATAAAACATAAATTTAATTATTATTTCACAAATGTGCTAAATTAAAGGGATTAATGAAACTAAAAGTGTAAAATGATTAATTTTCTTTTTAATAAATGTCTACTTTTTAGTATTCATCACACCCACAAGCAGCTTATTACTAGTCACTAGTAGTTTAAGCAAAAACTAAAAAGATAAATTCATATTTGAAGTTAGTAATTGTTTTATTTCTTTCTAAATTATCAAATTAGCAAATTTTCCTGTACTTTTTACCATTATTTCATACACATATAAAACAAAGTATCAATCAATTCATTGTACCCGCAATAATTACAGGTTTTGTTGAAAAGAGAGTAATATTTTTGTCATAAAATTATATCAGAATTCACAACTTTTGGGAATGACAGTTTATTTATATACAAAATAGTTTTTTTAATAATAATACATCTTTAACCCTTGTAACGAGCTTTGGGCTAGTGACTCCCAAAACAATTGGTTTTAGGACACTAGGTGTTAAGACACCCCTACGGACTTAATTGCTCGGATATCAGATGTTAAAAAGAAGAAGTGTCCAATTTCCTTAAGTTTTCTCTTTAACCCATGTAACGAGCTTCGGGCCAGTGACTCCCAGACCAGTTGGTCTTAGGGCACTAAGTGTTAAAACACCCATATTGACTTAATTGCTCGAGTTAGAGAGGCTACGAAATCGAACTTATTCATACATATTTTTTTTACAAACTCAAGCTCTACCATTTTACGCGAAAAATCACTGCTTACTGAGGCAAGATGTTCGGTTACTAAGTAAAAACTTGATTTATTATCATTTTTTAAAATTAACTAAAGCCCTATCATTTTATGCGAACAATCACTGCTTGCTGAGGTAAGATGTCTGATACTACGTAAAAGCTTGGTTAGTTTTTTTTGAATAAAAACATAAATTCTACTACCTTTAGGTGCTACCTCCAACAAACTAGAGAACTGAATATTACAAAATTTTCACTTATAACCATGATCATATGTTACAGTGTATGTTGATAATGATGGAGTTGGTGCTTGGAGTGCCAATTCGATTTGTATATTTTATTAATTTATTAATAAAATAACTACATTTTTCATTTCATACCTCATTAATGGTATTGTCATTATGCGTATTAGATTGATGTATAGATATGCTAAGAATGACATCGACCTTAGAATAGTTTTGACACTGGGTGTAAACTATTCTTAAAGTAATATTCATAGTCGTTGGTTTTGGAATACAGTCGAATTTCTATAACCTAGAAGACTAGACATGTCGTATATTGGAATTGGAGTTCCAATGGTTTAACTGGATGTACCATGAGTTTTGGAAACTCGTATAGACATGTGGGTATTCGTTGAAGCGAATACTGAATGACTCATAGGCGATTCCTAAAAGTTGGAAGTAAACACCACCGTCAATAGGAATCTTCTCGAGTCAAGTAGCATATGTAATCTTTTAACTATATGATATTATTGATTTTGTGTGAGATCCTCCACACTTTGATTCCATGTATGTCAGAAACCTTTCTTGGTATGGCCTCTAGATGTTCGTTGGGTGTGGACCGATGCACTCAGTAATCAAGTGCGAAGCAAGATAGGATCCGTCGGCCCGTATGTGTACCATAAGGGGTTTAGGTATCCATCTGAGTAAAGTCATGATTCTTAAATCTTTGGCCAAAGTCGATCACCTAGGGTGGATCACATCAGTTATGAAGAATCGTGGACATGTCGACATGAGATGTCCGTCTCGGAAACTTGACGGTATATTCTATGTTTCCTAAGCACAATTCGGATAGCCTACGACGGAGGGATTGTTAAACATATGTGATGACCTCGACTTGTATAGTTCATAAAGGTCGTTCGTGTTCTTCACGAATTTGGAGGTGGCCGAATTGCGTACATATTAGCTAGGCTTATTTGACGAACGTGTCTGAACTTAGAGAGTCCCAATATGAAGTGTACTCGTTGAGCATTTGGGTAGCCGATTAATTTTGATAAAATATAATATTCGATATTATAATGATCAATTAAGATAATCAAGTGTTATTAGATAACATTGATTATTTACTTTGACCTAATTGGATTAATTCAATAATTACACAATAGCTTAATTGTAAAATCATAATTATCTATATCATTTGAGGATATTATGGTAATTGTAAGTATGTAATAATAGGTGGTTTTGGCTTGATTTAATTGGATTAATTCAAAGTGGCAAACATTGAACTAATCCATTTCCTAATCATTGGCTTGATTTAATTGGATTAAATCAAAATTGGAGACAATGGAGATTAGTCACACCTAATTATACATATTTGGACAAATTAGATTAAGCCCACTTAAAAGTTGATTAAAACTTTTATTAATTAAAAATTACCTAAGTTTTGCTATAAATAGTAAGCTTTAGGAAGGTTTTAATTACAAGAAAAATAATAAACATAAGCATAAGAAAAAGTTTGAGTATGCTATACACAAGTTATTCTTGAGAGATTAGCCTAAGTTAGAGAAGTGTTTAAAGAAGCTTGTGAGGTCTCTACAACATTTCATCTAGGATAAATCAAGATTGGATCTTGAAGTGAAGCTTGGAAGCATTGGAAATAAGATTGGATCTTGGAGTCAAGCTTGCACACCTTGGAGGTTCTCCAACAATTTCAATAAAGGAGAAGTAGATTGAATCTTGCATCAAGCTTACTAGGTAATGTTTGATCTTCTCCAAAGTTATGTTCATTTGTGTATTAGAAGCATGATCACATAGCTTAATGTTGAAATAAGGCTAATTAATTGTGTTAGGATACTTTAGAAGTATAAACACAACATGATTATGTTTTAGGTCAAAGATGTTCTTGTTGGACATGAAAAATTAATAAGAGTTTGGAACTCTAGATTAAAGCTTAGAGCTATTGCTACCATTCTAGAATCACTTGACCACCTTTGGGTGACCTAGAATTGTTCATGAGATATTTCTTATCGGGATTCTATTTTGGGTTGTAATTTGATTCAAAGAAAATCATATATATATATATATTTAGAATTTATATATGTTTATTCTATAATCAATATTGTGATTGGTTTTGAAATTAAAATTATTTTGGGTGATTTTAAAGTGTTTTAAGGAATAAATTAAAAAAAAAATTAGTTTCTATGCTCTCGGCCAAATTACTCGAGAGTTAGGCGTTGCAGCGCCACCTGCTGTTGCTGCATGCGGCCAGTGGTGCATGTAGTACATGCTGCATGTAGTGCACGCTGCAAACGCACTAGGTGCACGAGTTTGAAAATTTTGAAATATATCCGGTTTTTATCCCGAGTGATTTTTCCAGATCCAGATTTATTTCTGGTTTTCCCTAAACACTTAAAAAATAATATATTGTATTTTATTAAATTTTAAAAATACACCCATGCTTGATATCTACAGGTTAGACTCACTTCCGCTGCGCGGGGTACCGATCCGACCCTAAGGGTTCCATAACTGCCCCAACAGAATGGTATCAATAGCAAAGGCTTAACCACACAACACATATTTTTAAATCTATGCCATAGTAATTTTAATTTAATTATGCATAAGACATATTGGATATGTATTGCTTGTTTTAAATTAACACTTTGACCTAATTAAGTTAATAACTTGATTGTTATAAATCTAATGTGATTAGGTGATTACTTTAATTAAGTAATAGTATTAATAATATTGGAGCATTATTGGATGGTCAGTCTTGTCAATACGAAGATGAATGAGTTCTTACTACTTATATCCAATATCGTCATTGGTGTGAGGGTATAAGTTCTCGGAACTTAGGTCGCTCCGGTAAAACATTAGATGTAGCGTGATGAGTTAACATAATCGCCCAATATCGTCATTAGTGTGAAGGTGTACATACGAAGCTCATTAGTGCACATTGACAAGTATACACATAGAACACGTCTTAATCCAATATCTTCATTAGTGTGAAGATAAGAGACAGTTCAGGACCAAACTAGGAGTCACATGAAGTGATTGACCTTGAAGGTCTACCTAATGAGTTTATAAATGCCAATATCGTCATTAGTGTGAGGCTGAAGTAAATGTCATGGGATCCACTCCTAGCTATGAAATTTTGATAGTCAAATTTCTATTTTTCCGTTAATGAAGATTACAGAATTACGTAAAGTAGTGGGATGGCACTAATAGATTTAAAATTCCAAAATCAATTAGTGTTATCACTTTTGAAATGAAAACTGTTTTGCTACTACTCAAAAATATTATCTTATAAATAGCTGCCACTAATCCATTGATGAAACTTTTGGATTCCAATAAGCTAGAAGGAGCCGAGAACTATTTCGAATGGGAAATAAACATACGCCTTGTCTTGGAGTATGAAAAGTTGACTTATGTCACGATCAATCCACTGCCTGTTGATATTGATCCTGACTCTACTCCAGAAGACCGAGAAACTTTTGATAGATGGAAGGATGATAACCTGAAGGTGAAATCCTACATCTTGGGATCGATGGTTCCAGATTTTCTAAGACAGTACATTGAAGTACCGAATGCTTGGAGCATCATGCAAACACTCGAGGAGTTGTTCGAGGTAAATCAAGAGATGAAACTTTATCGAAGGTCTAAGAAATTATTCCTTGCTGAGCTCATGGAGGGAGGAGCCGTCAGTACAGATATTTTGAACATGATCAATCAGATTCGATATCTGGAATGACATGGCATTATTTTTGATGAACGGCTGGGCCGTAATTTGATTATGTCTTCTTTTCCTGGTTCTTATGCTGGCTTTATATTAAATTTCCATATGCATTCGATGCAAGCCACATACGAAGAACTTCATAACATGCTACGCACGACAGAGCAAGATTTGAAGAAAGGCAACCCACACTATATCTCCATGGTGGAGCTGGCTCTTCAAAGACTTCTGGGAAGTCAAAGAAAATCAAGATGGAGAAGAAGAATATATCAAAGAAAAACTCCAAGAAGCGCAAAGGAGAAAAATCGAAATTAGCTCGTGACCAATGTCTACAATGCAAGAAGTCTGGATACTGGAAGAAGGACTGGCCAGAGCTTAAAGGAAAAGCAGGACCCTCAGGTACACTTTGTATTTTTTCAATTATTGACATCTCATTAGCCTTAGATGCAAATAGTAGATGGGTGTTAGACACTAGCAGTCCTACTAATATTTGCAATTCCCTGCAGGAAAATGAGGGTTAAAAGAAGGCTGAATAAAAGGGAGATCCAGCTTAGAGTTGACAATGGTGAGACATTAGATATCAAGGTCATAGGAACAATTATTCTAGATCTCCCAAATGGATGTAAATTAGATTTGCATGACTGCTATTATGTTCCCTCACTTATTAGAAAAATAATATCACTGCCAATATTAGATAAGAAGGGATATAAAATAAACATTAAGGATAAAACTTTATGTTTATATGATAAAGAAAATTTATTGAAATGTGAATGTTCTTTATCAAACGGTCACTATGTTTTGGAAACATGTAGAGATGTCTTTAATATAGAGAAAAATACAAGTAGGAAGTCTGAAATAAATAATAATGAATTATGGCATATGAGATTGGGCCACATATGTGTTAGAGATTTATCCAAATTGGTAAAGGATGGTTTGATTGGAAATCTTACCTTAGATCCTTATCCGATTTGTGAGTCATGTATCCAAGGAAAGATGACAAAGGCCTCATTTCAAGGTGTTGGACACCATGCTGGAGATTTATTGGAGCTAATACACAGCGATGTGTGTGGTCCATTAAATCATGCCACTCATGATGGTTCCACATACTTTGTGATTTTCACAGATGACAAGTCTAGATATGGATAAGTTTATCTGATGAAACATAAGTCGGAAACATTTGACAAGTTCAAAATATTCCGAAATGAAGTAGAAAAACAAACCAGTAAATTCATCAAATGCCTTAGATCAGATCGAGACGGTGAATACATGAGTGAAGAATTCAGAAATTATTTAAGGGAGAATGGAATTCTCGCCCAATATAGCCCACCAGGAATACCTAAACACAATGAAGTGCCTGAGCATAGAAATCATACTTTATTGGATATGGTGTGAACGATGATGAGCTATACAGATCTTCCTTATGTTGGGTTTCTACGGTCCTGAGGATTGAATAAAACGATGAAACATACGTGCGAATACATCAAAGAAGTTACGGAATACTTACATCGATCGGTTGAGGCAATGCGTCAAAGAACAAAACTTTTCTGCCCTCCTTGGAAGCTCACGGCAGTGAGCAGTTTTGGGCTTCAAAAGATTCGGTCATGTCCTCCATTGGTGTTACAAGCTCCAAGCTTCTCAAATGGTGATTCCAAGCTCACAAGTGGGTTTCCCTATCACCTTAGGATGAACTCTAATGTGTGTGCTAGCACTCTTGATTTTGTAACAAAATCATCATCTTACTTGTCTTTGTTCTCGGCTTTGTGCCAAAAATTGAAGAAGAAATTGGCTCTAGGCCGAATAGATGAAGAGAGAAAGAAGGCCACCTTGGCCGAATTCCATTGAAGGAGAGAGATAATGAATTGTTTTGTTTTTGTATATATAATACACAAAACCAAAAAGTCAAATACCAAATATTAAACAAATGGTAAATGTCTTTCAAGCTTTCAAAAGCTTTTCCAACAACTCTCATCTACTATTCACATCACACAAGACTAGACATCTCATCACTCAAAGTGACAAGTGATTTGACGCTTGATACGACTAGTGATTTGACGCTTGATGTGACTTGTGGGCCGCACTTGAATTTGAAATGCGAGTGCGTTCGCAAACATTCCCGGGCTCGGGTTCGCTAATTCCAAATTAACAAATTTTCCGTTGCGTCGTAATTGAATAATTATGCCTAGCAAAATTACTATTCACGTCGCTAACGAATTAATTCTAAATTAACTCGTTCGCCCGAATTAAAATCTAATTTCAATTCTACGTCGAAATCCAATTTCGTATAATATATCGAATATATTATTATATCGATTAATTCCAAATTAATCGTTTTCTCTCTTTTTGATTGATATTTTATCCCAGATAAAATATCTCCGTAATTAATCCCAGATTAATTTTCTCTCTCATCTAATTAATCCTAGATTAATAAAGTGCGAGTCATACGTCATCAGTGAATCTTCGGGAAGTGACCCATGAGATCCCCGGATATGTTGGCAGTAAATTCGGTCGTCGGACTATCCGAACACGTACGTACCTAGTACTACATTTTTAACAATTTACAAGACAAGGTTGGCTTCTAGCAAAGCGCCATGCCTACCCAATTCTCCAGAAATATCCTTACAGGAATATGTGATCTATATCAGGCGTAGTATACGTAGTATTGCGTATTTCGATCCAATATTATATGTCACGTGCAAGGCCTGGGGCTGAAAATGTGTCTGCCCCGTACGAAGCACATATCAGATCTCTGGTAACTAGTCTCTATAATTGGATAAACATGACCTAGTCATAATATCCCGATAGCTGCAACATATAAGAGAACGAGTTTCGTATCCTATGTGATCATCATCTCCACTATGACTGGAGTGATACTTCCATCTTGACATCACACCCAATACACTACGATTCTCAATATACCCAGATGAGGCGTACACAGAACCTGTTAAAGCCCTGGACGACCAAAACCAAAGTACATTGATTGTCGCAAGTATTAGTGGTGCAAGTCTCAGGTTAAGACCAAATACACCTACCCTGATTCGGACTTCCATAGACACATAGTCATACTACCAATGGAATTCCGAGGGGTCTATCCAGAGCGAAGCTGTTTTCCGTACCATCGGTAAAACACAACCTCCTACTATACTTGCATGAGTATCCTATACCCAAATATATGAGAACTATGTCGTTATGCCCTCATAACGTGCACAATGGTAATACTAGTCTTTTTCACATTATCGATGTCCAATCTCGATAATACTCTGACTAGGGATATTTAATGATTAAACCTTCGTGGATTGATACTGTCTCATATCATCTCAATCCAGGAACTAATCATATGGACCTTTCATCATTTATACATCTTGGTGATCTAATCTCAAATGATAAAAGAGCAATTTCCTTTGTCATTTAGTTAATTTGTACAACAACACCATGATCTGTACAAATAGTGACGTTATGGGTCATAATTGTCCAACACCTTACTACCTTTGGGGTTACGCTTTACAAACTGCTACCTACATACTTAATAGGGTTCCATCGAAAGCTATTTTTATGACCCCCTATCAGATATGGTTCGGTAGAAATCCAAGTCTTAAGCATTTAAAGATTTGGGGTTATCCTGCATACGTTAGAATTACACAGCGGTATAAACTAGTACCCAGAGGGTATAAATATAGGTTCGTTGGATATCCTGATAATTACATGGGATATCAATTCTACGATTCCGAGCAACGAAATGTATTTGTTGTTCGCTTTGCAACTTTTCTTGAAAATGAATTTTTGAGAGAAATTGGGAATTGTAGAGAGATTGAACTTGATGAGTTTAATCCCAACATTAAGGAATCTGAGATGGAACCAGAGATCCAACTAGGTGAAGGATCTACAACACAGGTTCTACGTAAGTCGAATAGAATATCAAGGCCACTTGAGAGACTATTTTTAACATCTGATGTGAGCCTTGATGTTCTCCTCTTGGAGGAAACAAATCCGACTATGTATAAAGAAGCGATATTGGATATCGATTCGGGAAAATGGAAGGAAGCCATGAAATCTGAAATGGATTCAATGCATGCCAATCAAGTTTGGGACTTAGTTAAACTTCCTGAATGATTTAAACCTATTGGTTGTAAATGGGTTTACAAAAGGAAGCGAGGGCCCGATGGAAAGGTGGAAACCTTTAAGGCTCGACTGGTAGCGAAAGGTTACACTCAACGTCCTGGGATTGACTATGAGGAAACCTTTTCACCAGTAGCCATACTAAAATCCATTAGGATTCTTTTAGCCATTGCTAGATATCATGACTATGAGATATGGCAGATGGATGTGAAAACCGCTTTCCTAAATGGATTCCTTGAAGAGGATATCTATATGGAACAACCAGAGGGTTTCGTATCCAGTGAGACTTGTAAGCTCCAAAAGTCTATTTATGGACTTAAACTGTCATCCCGAAGCTGGAATCTTCGTTTTGATGAGATAATTAGATTATCTGGATTCATCAAGAACGATGAAGAACCATGTGTTTATAAGAAAGTCAATGGGAGCATGATAGTTTTCTTAGTCTTGTATATAGATGACATCCTTATCATAGGAAATGATATAGTGATGATGCAAAGTGTGAAAGCCTACATTTGCAAGAACTTCTCCATGAAAGATATGGGTGAATTTTCTTATATAGGTATAAGGCTCTACCGAGATAGAGTTAGGAAGCTTATAGGGTTATCACAATCGACGTACATAGACAAGATGTTAGAAAGGTACAGTTTTACCAACTGCAAGGCAACAAATGTACCTTTCCGATACGACATATATCTTTCGAAGAAAATGGCACCTCAAACTGAGGAAGAGAGAGTTATGATGTCTAACTTGCCATAAGCTTCTTGTATTGGAAGCATAATGTATGCTATGTTATGTACTAGACCTGACATCAGTTTCAGCGTCAGTGTGACCAGCCGATATCAATCTGATCCAGGTAATGATCATTGGACAGCTGTGAAACATATCCTAAAATATCTTAAAGGCACCAAGGATAAGTTTCTAATACATGAAGAAAGTGAGTTACAAGTTAAAGGTTAAACAGACTCCGACTTCCAAGGAGATCCAGATGACAGAAAACCTACATCAGAATATATATTTACCCTTAACGGTGGTGCGATTAGTTGGCGTTGTTCAAAGCAAGGCTCAACAGCTGATTCCACCACTGAGGCGGAATTTATAGCGGCTTCAGAAGCTGTTAAAGAAACTGTTTGGATTAGAAATTTTATCACAGAACTTGGTGTTGTGCCTAGTATTACGGATTCAATCCTATTGTACTGTGATAATAACGGTGCCACAGCACAGGCTAAGGAGCCGATGGCACATTCCAAGTCTAAACACGTGTAAAGAAAATACCGTATAATTAGAGAGATAATTGAATGAAAAGACATATTGGTATTGAAGGTTCAAGGATAAGACAACAAAGCAGACCCGCTTACAAAGGCTTTACCTCCTAAATTATTCGATAAACATGTGGAGGAGATGAGATTATGGTACCATCCAGATTGGCACTAAGCAAGTGGGAGTTTGATGGAGTTGGTACTTGGAGTGCCAATTCGATTTTTATATTTTATTAATTTATTAATAAAAGAACTACATTTTTCATTTCATACCTCATTAATGATATTTTCATTATGCGTATTAGATTGATGTATAGATATGATAAGAATGACATCGACCTTAGAATAGTTTTGACACTGGGTGTAAACTATTCTTAAAATAAATATTCCTACTCGTTGGTTTTGGAATACGGTCGAATTTCTAAAACCTAGAAGACTAGCACATGTCGTATATTGGAATTGGAGTTCCAATGGTTTAACTGGATGTACCATGAGTTTTGGAAACTCGTATAGACATATGGGTATTCATTGAAGCGAATACTGAATGACTCACAGACGATTCCTAATAGTTGGAAGTACACACCACCGTCAATAGAAATCACCTTGAGTCGAGTAGCATATGTAATCCTTTGACTATAGGATAACATTGATTTTGTGTGAGATCCTCCACACTTTGATTCCATGTATGTCAGAAACCTTTCATGGTCTGGCCTCTAAATGTTCGTTGGGTGTAGACCGATGCACTCAGTAATCAAGTGCAAAGCAAGATAGGATTCGTCGGCCCGTATGTGTACCATAAGGGGTTTAGGTATCCATCTGAGTAAAGTCATGATTCTTAAATCTTTGGCCAAAGTCGATCACATAGGGTGGATTACATCAGTTATGAAGAATCGTGGACATGTCGACATGAGATGTCCGTCTCAGAAACTTGACGGTATATTCTATGTTTCCTAAGCACAATTCGGATAGTCTACGACGGAGGGATTGTTAAACATATGTGATGACCTCGACTTGTATAGTTCATAAAGGTCGTTCGTGTTCTTCACAAATTCGGAGGTGGCCGAATTGCGTACATATTAGCTAGGCTTATTTGACGAACGTGTCTGAACTTAAAGAGTCCCAATATGAAGTGTACTCGTTGAGCATTTGGGTAGCCGATTAATTTTGATAAAATATAATATTCGATATTATAATTATCAATTAAGATAATCAAGTGTTATTAGATAACATTGATTATTTACTTTGACCTAATTGGATTAATTCAATAATTACACAATGGCTTAATTGTAAAATCATAATTATCTATACCATTTGAGGATATTATGGTAATTGTAAGTATGTAATAATATGTGGTTTTGGCTTGATTTAATCCAATTAAATCAAAGTGGCAAATATTGAACTAATCCATTTCCTAATCCTTGTCTTGATTTAATTGGATTAAATCAAAATGGGAGACAATGGAGATTAGTCACACCTAATTATACATATTTGGACAAATTAGATTAAGCCCACTTAAAATTTGATTACAACCTTTTATTAATTAAAAATTACCTAAGTTTTTCTATAAAAATTACAAGAAAAATAATAAGCATAAGCATAAGAAAAAGTTTGAGTAAGCTATACACAAGTTATTCTTGAGAGATTAGCCTAAGTTAGAGAAGTGTTTAAAGAAGCTTGTGAGGTCTCTACAACATTTCATCTAGGAGAAATCAAGATTGGATCTTCAAGTGAAGCTTGGAAGCATTGGAAACAAGATTGGATCTTGGAGTCAAGCTTGCACACCTTGGATGTTCTCCAATAATTTCAACAAATGAGAAGTAGATTGAATCTTGCATCAAGCTTACTAGGTAATGTTTGATCTTCTCCAAAGCTATGTTCATTTGTGTATTAAATGCATGATCACATAGCTTAATATTAAAATAAGACTAATCAATTGTGTTAGGATACTTTAAAAGTATAAAAACAACATGCTTATGTTTTAGGTCAAAGATGTTCATGTTGGATATGAAAAATTAATAAGAGTTTGGAACTCTAGATTAAAGCTTAGAGCTATGGCTACCATTCTAGAATCACTTGACCACTTTTGGGTGACCTAGAATTGTTCATGAGATATTTCTTATCGGGATTGTATTTTGGGTTGTAATTTGATTCATAGAAAAACATATATATATATATATATATATAGAATTTATATATGTTTATTCTATAATAAGTGTTGTGATTGGTTTTGAAATTAAAATTATTTTGGGTGATTTTAAAGTATTTTAAGGAATAAATTAAAAAAAAATTAGTTGCTATTTGGCCGAGAGCTAGGCGCTGCAGCGCCAAAGTGCTGCAACGCCACCTGTTGTTGCTGCATGCAACATGCGCTACATGCAACACTTGTTGCATGTAGCACACGCTAAAAACCCACTAGGTGCACGGGTTCGAAAATTTTGAAATATATCTGGTTTTTATCTCAAGTGATTTTTTCGGATCCAGATTTATTTCTGATTTTCCCTAAACACTTGAAAAATAAAATATTATATTTTATTAAATTTTAAAAATAGACCCATGCTTGATATCTATGGGTTAGACCCACTTCCGCTGCGTGGGGCCCAGATCCGACCCTAGGGGTTCCACAACTGCCCCAACAGATAATACCTGTCAAATGAACATACGAAGATAAAATTTAATCAATATTATGGAAAATTTACAAATTTAAATGATTCAAAAAAATGAACAAAAATAACTTATTACGAAATACATTGAGATGCGTCTCAGGAACGAAAACTTCTTACATTACCATCTCAAGACAATAATTCCATTTGGTTAGTAAAAAATTTATTGGTTCGTGTGTAATTTTTTTTTAAAAAAACACAAAAGAAAATCAATACAAAAATATTTTTCTTACACCCAAAATAACAACAAAACAAAAATAAAATATTTATTTTTTTAAACAATAACAAAAATAATTTTTTTTTTATAAAATTGAAAATATAAAAATAAAAACTATCTAGTCGACTATCATCTCCCCCAACCAAATTGAGATATTATCCCCAATGTCTGAATAAGAAGATGTAGAGTTTAAAAGACCTCATTTGGTTAGTGTGGAATTGACAATTGAATCTACAACACTGCTACTAAAAAGAAAGGTTGCATATTAAAATAATAAAAGGAAATCAAAACAGTAAAATGATATGTACTGGTAGTTGTGATTGTGGCTCACATATTCCTCTGGATTTACGTCCAGTAACGGCTTGAACGTCCTCTATGGGTCGGGGATATGATTCCCATCCAATTTTCTTGTAAATTGACAAACATGGTCTTTTAAAGTCAGATTCTCGAGACTGTATTATTGTCTTCTTTTTGAATTATGTATGTACATTGCGAATCAATCTATAAAATCCACTAGGATGCGTCTCAAGATTCAATGATGTATTATCTAATGACTCATTACTCAAGCCAACTCTAATAAATTGATTTTTTTCTTCGCGATTATTAGACAACATTCCCAATGAACGACAACGAGTATTGCATATTCAACGTGCACATTTATAACAAACACCTAATTGTTTAGCTCTATGTTTCTTAGCATATGTGTTTTTCTCCAAACTAGGTATGTAAGAGATGAATGAATCAAGAAATTTAAGGACTCATGTTTTAACCACATTTTTCATGTAAGGGTTTAACATTTTTTTGGGTTGTCTATGTGTCCTGACATGTTCTTTTAAATGTACTATGCGTGTGCATTTTAAAGGATTAATGTCGTTTTTATCTTTTAAAGTCCATCTTATTCCTTATTTATGTTCTTTCAAAATAAATGACTTACCTTCTTGATCACTTGTGAGAGAGGAAGAAATTACCACATGGTAAGTTTATTCATCTCCAAGAAAAACATACTTTAATTCTTCTGGCAAAATCTTTAATTCTAATTTGGGTGCTTTCTCATTTTTCTCACCTTCCAGTGTTTCTAGTTCCTAAAAGTTTTGCTTCTCTCCATCGTCTTCCAGTAAATGTTTAGAATCAAGTAAAAAATCATTAGGAATATCTGAATCTAATTGTGTACTTGATTCAAGAAAATTAGTTGTATAAATTTTCATAGGATCAGATAAACTCCCTTGAATATATTCCTCCACAATTGGTTCAATTAGTTCCATGTTATCGTTTTCACTGTCCTCATCGTATGGTTGTTTGCACATGTTGATAACATTAAGCTTCAACTTCATATTGCCAAATGATAAATTCATGATTTCATTCCTGTAATTTACTAAGGCAATAGTTGTTGCTAAAAATTGATGACCAAGTATTACATGAATTGACTTGTAACTGTCTGCTATAGGTTGTGTTTCCAAGAAAATAAAATCCACATGATATATGAGTTTATCGACTTGTAATAACACGTCTTCTACAATTTCCTTCGGTACCTTGACTGATCTATCAACAAGTAAAAAAGTAGTTGAAGTTGGTTTTAACTTGCCAATATTAAGTTGTTGATAAACTAAAAATGGAAGCAAATTGATACTAGCTCTAATATCAAGCAATGTATATTCAATTTTATGATTTTCAATAATACATGAAATAGTTGGACAACTAGAGTCTTTGTATTTTAATGCATTATTAGTTGAGAGAATGGAACTTACCTGTTCGACTAGAAATTTGGCATAAAATGGTATATGTTTGATGGCATCTAATAAATGAATATTGACCTTCACCTGTTTGAATATTTCATATATCTCTGAGGAATGATTCAATTTCTTTGCTTTTAATACTTGAGGAAATGGAGGTGCATGTGAAAAATCATTATCATCAACGATAGGTAATGGTTCATCAACACATTCATTACCTTCTGAAGCTAAATCTTCACGAGGTTCAAGAATAGGTCTTTGGATGACCTTACCACTGCGAAGAGTAATAACATATTTGAGTTGGTCTATGTGTTGACTACCAGAACTAACCCCGTGAAGGTTTTGATGACTCTTGGGGTTTGGCTGTGATTGTGCATGAAACTTTCATTTCTCATTAATGGTCAATGCATATGTGATTTTGGAAAAAATATCTTTCAGATCAATCAATGTTTGCATATTTTGATTATTGATGGCTTCATGTTTCTCAATGAATGCATACAAGGTATCCTCAGGGGTTTTCCTAGGTGGTGGGACATATGATGTATAATTTTGAGATTTTTGGAAATTCTGGTGTACATGGGGAGGTTGTTGTGATGGTTATGCTTGGTATCATTCCTCCAATTGAATTTTGGATGATTTCTCCAACCAGAATTGTAGGTTTGGGCGGATAGGTTTGGATTTGGTCTCTTGAATGTGTTTATGGAACTGACTTGGTCATGGAGACATTCTTGCAGGGCTGGCAAGATTGGGCAAACTTGCATGACATGTTCATTTGAATTAGAGATATGACATGTGACTTCTTGAATTGACTTGACATAATCACTTTTTCTCATTTCTAATGCCTCAACTTTTTTAGCTAGAGATGCATATTTAGCAGAAAGGTCATGGTCTTCCCTAAGGTTAAAAATACCTCTACTACATGACTGTGGTTTTACAGATGACTCATAAGTGCCAACTATGTCTCAATATTGTGCATTCTCTGCTATGTGTTCTAGCTAATCTAGTGCATCTTTGGGGACTTTTTGTTGGGGTTAGGCGCAGTGAAAGGCGCGGTTCGGGCGAAATCATAACCTTAAGATTTTTAAATTTATCGAATAAATTATTCAATATCAAATATGAATAATTCATTCATATTTCACCTAAACATATTATATTTGTTATCAAATAACAATATAAATAATTTAGAAAATATTGCGAAACTTTACGAAAATATTTTTCTGCAAAATGGCATAAAACGCGTTTTTACCCGAACCAACTAACCAATACACATAGGGGCTGCCCAGGTCAGCCCCAATAGTATTTGAACAGTTCACGGGCTTCCCGAACAGTGACCAATTCACTGTTTGGACAGTCATTACCCGGTAAGCCCAAAACTAACCCGGTAACGCCGTTTTTCACCATTTTCACTCTGAAAAAATTTCTGGAAATTATGCCAATATCCAATACATTCAAATAATATATTTTTCATATAAATTTTTCCAGAATTTCCATATCTGATCTGGGTGCAAAAATTATCATTTTTCATGCTTTAAATCCAATTTTCTCAACATTAATCATATTGATATTTACACCAATCAAAGCCACCACCAATGAAGAACTCAAGAACAATTCTAGGTATTACAAGAGTGGTCATAACACTCTAGAATGGCAACAAGTCATCATATGATAAAATTGAACTAATATTACACTAATATTACTCAATCTAACTTCACACATGCATCTAACCACCAAATCCATCAACCAAATCAAAAAACCCCAAATTTTAGAGTGTAAAGAATCTCTACAACTTTTGTAAGAATCTCTACAACATAAAAAATTCAAGCAAGAACAACAAAATAATTTTCTAAGCTAAAGAAAACAAAAGATTACCTTAATCTTCCTTAAACTCCTTTAGCTTTTGTTCTTGTAAGATTTTTCTTCTCTAAAATACTTGGAGAGCTTTTTAATTCATTTGGAGGCTAGGTTAACATTAAGCAAGTAAAGGAAAAAAATTTCATTTAAATACTAGCTAATGGGCGTGAATGAGGGGGGTATTTTTGGATAATTTTTACATTTAATCAATCTAATTAATTACAAGCTTTAAGTTATCAAAATCAATTTGATAACTAAAACCTTTAAATATCATATCATTTATTATAAAAATATCTAACCATTTATCATAACAATTATGACTTATGGATATAATTAAATTATTTAATCATTTAACATTTAAATATCTAAATAAGTAATTAATATATTTATTTATAAATATGTATTTTTATTTACACTAAAAAAAATACATATATTAATGACATGTGTCAAATCTCATTTGATAATTAATTAATGTGTATTTAATAAAATCATGTATTAAATACAAATACATATTAATTAGGAAATAACTGAAATACCCCTATGCATGTATTTTCATTTAACCATTAAAGGATTCGAATTAACTTATTTAATCCGATAAAGTATTATGAATAATCTATATTATTCATAACACGTTGCCCAAGTGCTCAACAAGTACACTTCATATTGTGAGACTTTCTAAGTTTAGGTTTATCCGTCGCGGAATCAAATTTCTTGTCCATAATTCACCCACTCATAAATTATGACGACCACAAATAATCTCGCTAAACTATACAAGTCGAGGTCATTGCATACGTATAATTCCTCTGTCACAGGCTATCAATATTATATCGGGAATATAGATCGGAACGTCGAATCTTTTAGGTATAATATAGTCGACTTATAAATTTACGATCTCTAAATAATACTCGGAACTCGCTTCCGAAGTATACCATGACCATAGGTTTACTAGATCGCAAATACATACATAATACCTATGTCATGTACACATGACTGACGAATTCTATCTGATACATACAGGATTTCATGAGCATGGGTCCACACCCAACGAATAGGCGGGGGTCTGATCTATATAGATCGGTGACGTGACTGCCATCAAAGTGTGAAGGATGTCTCATATATCCACAATGGTATGTCAAGTTGAAGGACCACTGTGCTACTCGACTCGAGAAGATTCCTATTGACGTTGGTGTACCATCTATTAAGAAATATTTGGTGAGCCGTTCAGTGTTTATCAAATAAATACCTACACGTCTATACAAGTCTCCCGAGACTTATGATTCATTGGGATAAACCATCGGACCAAGTCTCGATATACGACATGTACTGGTCTCATCGAATTTTACTAACCGACCCGTATCAGTAAATCATGACCAGTAATTTTATTTGACAATATACAATTTATAGTGACACTTCCCAATGTCAATTACAATCTACGTTGTAACTGTGCACTATGTTGTAAATCCCGGGGTCTTTGTCTAATATATACATATCACTAAATCAGATTTAGTTTCAATATAATAGTAATTAGATCGAATACGTATATAAAAACAAGAGGTGCAGCCATTAATATATAATATTATGGAAAACAAAATTGTTCGTAATCATGAATCGGACATAAATACGATTTGGATTGGCGCTCTGAGCACCAACCCTAACAATTTCTCTCACTTGCTCTAGTGCCAATCCACAATATCATATACATATTTAAATGTGTATCACATACTCATAGCCCTCAAGAGCTCACCTAGCACTCAAGAGGTAGGCAACAACGAGTAAGTCTGGTATAACATTTTGAGATTATAAAACAAACTCAAACGTTTCCCTTAGTTAGCATCATTCATATTTTGTAGAAACAAAATTCTACATCAATATGACTCAGATGCGACATTAATATTGTGCTACAGCTACTGAATTGTCTAAGTATTTAAGGATCAAATCTAAAATACTATACAGACAACCGCAAGCACAACACTAATATCAAAACTTCTAATCTACAAGGTCCCTATGCAACTTCATAAGTCAATACTTCATAAGTTGTAACTAATTCCACTAACAAGGAAGAATCATCTGTGACACTCTCACTGTATATTTTCTGACTCTATATGACGTATACTGTCTAAAGTCATAATTAGACTCAAAACTAATTTGACCCTAATGGTTGCAGACTATATTCTCTATGAATAAGAAACTCATTCTTAATATCTTAAGGAAAACAAAGAACATGTTTCAAGACCCATCCTATGGTCTACATCGTATCAAAATAGCTCGTAAAAATTACGATTAAATTGAGATATTTAATTTTATAAAATATAGTATTCATTATGCCATCATCCTATGATGTATAAATTTGATTAGACATTCAAATCAATTTCTCTTTCGACTAAGGAATCATCATTTACGAAAGATGAATACTATATAAAAGAGACACACTAACTGTCAAATAATTATACTAACTGTCACACAGATAGTCTTATTGTGTCCTTTATTAGATCATATCTAATTCACGAGTAATGGGAGCATCTCACACATCTCTTAGTTTTATATCATAGATTAAACTTTATATCGAATATAACAGAGACTACTTGTAACGATCGGTAGTCTTTACTACTGTATACAACTGTACTGTTACGAAAGGGAAGAAGGTACATAGAATAAATTATAGTGAGACTCACATATACTCATGGAATGACTTTAGGGACAATCGGAAAATTTCTCGAAGTCCCGGGACGAGACTGTACGGTGTTCCCTTTGGATAGCCTATGGTGTTTGGGACGTAACTTTTTCATACAAACTCCAATTTTTATGAAATTTATATCGTCGAAAAGCTAAGATCAAGTCCTATAACTTTTGCGTTGAACATTTTTCCAAATTCAGACCAAAGTAGATCAAAAACGCAAGTCACAATCCTAATGAATAAATGATTTCAGGGTCAAAATGGAAGAATCTCAAATCTTCTACATCTTTCCATATTTTTCTCCATTTACCAAATATCATATAAGCCCTAGTATATAAAGAGCCTACTATTCATAAATACCCAAAAATTGGAGGAAAAAATGGAAAGAAAGGGACGTACTGCCGAGAGAAGAAAAAGAGAGAAGAATAAGAAGAAGAAGGAGAATAAGAGAATAAGAAGAAAAGAAATGAAGAAAGAAGAAAATGGAAGCAAGCTAGTAAGCTTAGAAACAATGGAGGACTTAGAGAATAAAGAAATCCAAGAAAAAGAGATAAAACCAATTTGACCCAAATCTTGATTTGTTTAATTTTGGAGGTATAAAGGTATATTAGAGTTGATGGCATGTTATGGGATACATATGAATGGTTTATAAGTAAAGAAATGGGTTATGGATTTAAATGTTTGAGTTTTAAAAGTTTAAAGATTGATTTAAGAATCATGAATTTGTGATTAAATGAGTAGTTAGTGATGATAATATGGTAGTTTAGGATGTGTGGAGTGTTGGGTTTCTAGTTAGTCCCAAGATCGATTTCAAGCAATGAAACATGTGTGAATACTCAAAATAAGTTGTGGAATACTTACAATGATCGGATTTGGCGATGCGAGGAACAATAAAAATCTTGAAGCTCTCGGCAATTGTGTTCTTTGTGTTCCTTGTGAATTCGGTCAACCTCCATGGATGTCCTCCAAGCTCCAAGTTTTGTGTTGTGATTCCATGCTCATGGGAAAAGTTTCCCTATCACCTTTGTATGTCCTCTTTAGTGTGCTAGCACATTGGAAAACTTGCCACAAATTTTCCCTTTGACTTCTCCTTTGTTATCGGCCAAGCAAGAATTAAGAAGAAAAATGGCACCAAGTGCCGAATGGAGAGAAGAAGAAAATTGGCCTCTTGGCCGAATGATAGGAGGGAGAGAGGAGAAGAGTTTTATGTGTTGGTTGTTGATTTCCAAAATCAAATAAAAAAGATATACCAAATTTGAATTTCCAAAGTCAAAAAGGGTACAAGGCAATTAAGCCTTCCAACCACCCCCATCAATCACTCATGAATAGTGACTGACATCACATCACGCAAAGTGACAAGACATCCATCACTTGAATGACTAATGATTTGACGCTTGATGTGACTTGTGGGCCGCACTTGAATTCGAAATGCGAGTGGGCCCGCAAACACTCCCGGGCACGGGTTCGCTAATTCCGAATTAAAGAATTTTCCGTTGCGACGTAATTAAATCAAATTCAATTAAATAATTTTGCCTAGCAAAATTACTATTCACGTAGCTAGCGAATTAATTCTAAATTAACTCGTTCGCCCGAATTAAAATCCAAATTTTAATTCCGTGTCGAAATCCAATTTCGTATAATATATCGAATATATTATTTTATCGATTAATTCCAAATTAATCGTTCTCTCTCTTTAAATAATATTTTATCCCAGATAAAATATCTCTGTAATTAATCCCAGATTAATTTTCTCTCTCTTATAATTAATCCCAGATTAATAAAGTGCGAGTCATACGTCATCGGTGAATCTTGGGAAGCAACCCATGAGATCCCCAGATATGTTGGCAGTAAATCTGGTTGTCGGACTATCTGAACACGTACGTACCTAGTACTACGCTTTTACCGATTTATAAGACATGGTTGGCTTCTAGCAAAGCACCGTGCCTACCCAATTCTCCAGAAATATTCTTAAAGTAATATGATATCTATATCAGGCGTAGTATACATAGTATTACGTATTTCGATCCAGCATCGGATGTCATGTGCAAGGCCTGGGGCTGGAATTATGTCTGTCTCGTACGAAGCACATATCGGATCTCTGGTAACTAGTCTCTATAATCGAATAATCATGACGTAGTCATATTATCCCGATGACTGCAGTACATAAGAGCATCAGTTCCGTATCCTACGTGATCATCATCTCCACTATGACTGGAGTGATACTTCCGCCTTGACATCACACCCAATACACTACGATTCTCAATATACCCAGAAGAGGCATACACAGAACTTGTTAAAGCCCTGGACGACCAAAACTAAAGTATATTGATTGTCGCAAGTATTATCGGTGCAAGTTTCAGGTTAAGACCAAATACACCTACCCTAATTCGGACTTCCATAGACACATAGTCATACTACCAATGGAATTCCGAGGGGTCTATCCAGAGCGAAGCTGTTTCCGTACCATCGGTAAACACAACCTCCTATTACACTTGCATGAGTATCCAATACCCAAATATATGAGAACTATGTCGTTATGCTCCCACAACGCGCACAAGTGTAATACTAGTCTTTTACGTATTATCGATGTCCAATCTCGATAATACTCTGACTAGGGATATTTAATGATTAAACCTTCGTGGATTGATACTGTCTCATATCATCTCAATCCGGAACTAATCATATGGACCTTTCATCATTTATACATCTTAGTAATCTAATTACAAATGATAAAAGAGAAATTTCCTTTGTCACATAGTTAATTTGTACAACAACACCATGATATGTACAAATAGTGATGTTATGGGTCATAATTGTCCAACAATCTCCCACTTGGCCTATAGCCAATCACTCAAGTGTCCCACACCCGAACTATGTACGGTTCACTCAAAATTCTGCTGAGAAAATGCTTTCGTCAGCGGATTTGCATGATTATCGTCTGATGCGATTTATTCGATCATCACATCGCCACGATGTATGATCCGAACGAATCAGATGAATATTTGAAGTATATATTTGGATCGTTGATGAGACCATTAATTCTTTAGCTTATGTTGAAGCCTAGCTCAGCTGCTAACAGAACTACTCCTAATCTGATTAGGATTATTATCGATTCAAAAGGCTTCTATTGGTGCCTCAGCAGCAGCAATAATCCACTTTTATTGTTTATTCGGTAACAGTATCTTGCTTGGAAGATTTCCAGCTCACTATTCCGTTATTCAAACTGTATAGTACATTTGTTACGACTTATAGTCGTATTTATCGGTTAGGAAACTTGCAACGGTGAACCCAGTCACTTCAAGTTCTCTTTCTCCATAGTATAAGAAAGCATCTTTAGTTCATCTAAGATACTAAATGATGTTCTTAACATCAATCCAGTGACTATCACTTGGATTGGCCTGATTGTGACTCCATATGCTCAAAGCATATGAGACACCATGTCGCGTACATTTATTTCAATGTACGAGTTCTCGGAGAGTGCCAACAAATTTTAGATCTATCCATGGATCAAATAACTTGCAAACCTTGTTTGCTTGTTTTGGTACAACAAAAACGTCAGGATGTTATAAACATCCTCCAAAAGGTTTCCGTTAAGGAAAGCGATTTTGACGTTCAGCTGCCATATTTCATAAATGCACATGCAACCTTAACAAGCATTATCCAAATGGATTTAACCATGGCAACGAGTAAAAGGTTTCGTTGTAATCGGAACAATGTTGATAACGATACCTTTTCGCTACAAGCCTAGTTTAGTACGTTGGTATGTTGCCTTCCATGTTTGTCTTCCTTGAAGACTTATATAGTACCAATAGGAACAATGCCTTCTGGTACAACAACTAGTGTCCAAACTTGGTTGTTATACATGGAATCCATTTCGGACATTATGGCACTTTGCCATAATAAGGAGTCGATACCTTGTATCACTTCCTCATACGTAGTCAGTTCGTGTTCCTCAATAAGATTGACATCTTTACGAGGTGAGATCAGAAACCCATACCTCCCAGGTTTTTTTCTGACTCTCTCCGACTTGCGCGGTTCATGTGTATTCGAAGATTATTGGTATAGTTTCATCATTGATGAACTATTTGTGTTCCATTAAGGAATCGGTGCCTTGAATAGTATTACTCTGATTTTCATCGAGTTTTACGATCCTCCCACTTACCACTGCATATAGGTATTCTTCTCAGGAAAACCGCATGGTGAGCAACAATTACATTGTTCTCTAGTGAGTTGTATAAGTACTATACTTTGGTTTCCCTATGATAACCTACAATTAGGCACTTATCCGATTTGGGTTCTAGTTTGGTATCATCCAAACATATGCCTAGCATTCCCAAATCTTCAGGAATGAGAAACCCGGTTTCTTTCATGTTCATATCTAATATGAAGTCTGTTAAACAGATTTTTATGGAACCTTATTCAAAAAAAGTCTTGCACTGTTTAATGCGTATCCTTTTAAGGAGATGGTAGCTGAGAGCGACTCATTATTAACCTTACAATGTCCAACAAAATTTGGTTTCTCAGTTCGGACACACCGTCAAATTGACGTGTTCCGGGAGGAGTCTTATTTGAAAGAATATTATACTCTTTCAAGTATATGAGAAAATTATTGTTTAAGTATTATCCATCATGGTCTAACTGTGACAGTTTTAATACTCTAGCCGATCTGTTTGTCAACTTCGTGTCGAAACCTTTGATTTCATCAAAAGTTTCCGAACTGTGTTTCAAAAGAAACACATAACCATAACGCAATGCCACATCCGTAAAGGTCACGAAATATTCATATCCACCTCTAGCCTAGCTAGATATGGGCCCACTTACGTCACTATGAACGAGGGCTAACAGATCGGTGGCATTTGCACTTTTACCAAGTAAAAAGTATTTTAGGCACTTTGCCTATTAAACTAGATTCGTAGACATTATTTGAATAGTATCAAATCCGTCCTAGTATCCAATCCTCAAAAGTGTGGATATACGAGTCCTGTTTAATGTGTCCCAGACTATAATGCCATTAATAAGTCTCAACTGATTAATTCAGTTTGAGCTATTTTTTTGTCATGTTATATGTTTGAGATTTATTTATATTCAAAATATAAATACTGTTATTCACATCTAATGTGCTTATCTCAATATCATCTTTATAAAATGAAACACTTTAGTGTTCTAGAATATAAAGGTATACCCACAATGGGTTAAACCCTGATATAGAGATAATGTTCCTAGTCAAACCAGTTACATTGTAACAGTTTCCTAATTTAAGTACACACCCGAAGGGTAGTTCCTAAACTTAGGTCTCTACGGTTAAAACAGCGACTCTCGTCCCATTTTCGATTCGCAGATCAATCTCATCTGAAGTCAGTATCCTGCTTGTCAGCAAATTCTGCACATTAGTACATATTTATGTACCACACTCAGTATCTAAAATCCAATTTTAATACTAGTAGCGAACATGTTTATGACAAACATATTTGAAGTCAGAGCCTTGCCCCTCTTCTCTTCCTTCATGTCTGCCTTGTCCATACGGCAGTCACGCTTCCAGTGACCCCGTTTGCCCAGTTTAGGCAAACATCTTGGGATATGTCCTTTGTCTTCCCAAAAGATTATAATAACTTTGCCTTTGCCCATTTTCCACACCCCAGAAGCCTTTGGCCAAGCCTTGGCCAAGCCTTGGCCTTCTGGGATGTCGAAGTAAGATGCGCCTTGCGCTTCTTGCCCATTGCAAACTCTGGCTTTGTCTCTTTGAGTATAGCCATTAACTTTCCAAGAGTTTTCTATTGCAATTTGTACTTCTAAGATCTAAAGATAGATCTATGAAGATCTTTCAATTTCATTATCATACTATAAGGATCTAATCCTTAGTTCTGATTAAGAAATTAAGGAGTCTTTGCGGCAAGCATAACGGATTAAGCACTAAAGTTATCATCACATGAATATTCCAAATATCATGTTCTACTATTTGCTCAACTCCGGGCTTAGGTTCGAGACGTCACTATATCAAATAAAGTAACTTCTCGGTTACCCAGGACTATCCTGAGATTTTATTCCCAATCTAAAAATTAAAGTCGTTCAAAATATTTCACCCAGGTTTATATTTTAAACACTAATATTTCATTTATCTTGATTCCAATAGTCCAACTATCGAATCAACGATTTTAGGTACTATTGATTATAATGATTACTATAGTCTAACTATAAAATCAACTATAATTTAATTGATTAAATTCAATTATATTGATTGCTATAATCTAATTATAAAATCAACTATTAATTGAAGTAGTTTGAATACAGTCCAACTGTTTTATTAAAACAACGATTAAATATTAGTCCAACTAATATATTAATTCATTTGACGAAAAATTGAAATGAGCACGTATTGGCAAGTTACTAAATGAAAATTGCAAATTTAATACTTGCCTCCCACTATTTTTCGGCGAGCCTCTAACCCTTTGTGGAGTACTCGGGAAACCTTGTTTCCTAGTGGGCTAGGATCCCGTTAAATAACACACAATCTTGACTTTGGCCAACAAATTGTATGATAATTAACTAGGTAGATCTCTAAGATCAATTGGATCCCATCCAATTCCTAGATCCAGTAGGTGGACATCCAAGTCCGAAACATATATCTTATATATGCCAATATATCCAATATATTCCCTAACCTTTTTCCTCTGAATTAATTAAGCATTGGCTTTGGCACAACAAACTTAATGATCCCAGTTAAGCGGAACCCATTGACTATGGAAAGTTTCGTAATCGATGTCGATGGACAAGAAGTGATCTTGACTTTGGCCAACAAATCACAACTTGGACAAGACACCGATATGGAACAAAGCCTTCATGATTCAAACACATCCGCGACGGACAAAGGTCTTGACTTTGGCCAATAAACCAGTGCCAGTCTTGGATCTTGAGTAAGAATCACTCAATGGAAGGAAAAACGCTTAATATATTTTGAGGGTTTTTCGCGTAATTGGCAACCAATAAATTATCTTTGTTAAGGTCTCATCATCATACACCCTTAAGCATGCATTCTAAAAGCATAATAAGGCGCGTAAATAAATATAATAATGATATGCAGATGGATATTTAAACACATTGTTCCTAGAACAAATCTCTCCATTTCCTCTCTCCCGCTAGCACAAGTATTACTTCTACCCAATTACATAACACTTCTAAAGAACCTCATTTACATTGAGGGGAATAGGTGAGAAGAGAAATACACAGAGTCAAGAGGTAATAGGCTGGACACGCAGGTCCAATTAATAAATTCTAAATTTATTACAACAATTTCCAAAAATACCCTAACCCATCTAATATCCATCCGATATGCATTATTCATACATCGCATCCATGTATTCACACAAAGCATGTTATCAATCAATCTAATCCAATTAATTAATATGAAAATAATGACCATCCAATGTTCAAACAACGATTTGAATTTTTGCGCGAGTCCAACTCGTTTTGCGAATAAGTACTCAAAGTACGAATTCTCGAATATATTAAACTACAACATTAAATCCAATTCAATTTGTATTTAATACTAATTCTATATTTAATTCTAAATTAAAATTACACTTTTAATGTACCTTTACGACTTAGATTCTAAATCTAATCGTTACGGGTCTCAAAGCCAATTAACATCCAATATTAATTTAAGTAAGGTCCAATGGGCTTTTAATTAATTTCATAAGGCATGGACTTTTGGTCAATATGGGTCAAACCCAATACCAAAGCCCATTTAAGGAATCACCCTTATTTGCCAAGAAACCAATTTAGGCCCATTAGTCCCAATTAAAGTTAAAGGTCCATTAAGTTATATTTGGACTTTATGGATATGGTTTTGGGCCCAATTGGATCCAACCAATTAGCCTAACCCAAAATTGGCCCAACCAAGCCCATTAAGCCCAATTACAACTTTACAAGCCCAATTCCAAATTTGGCCCAATTAATTAATTACCAAATTTCCAAATTTCATAATTTAATTAACCTAAAGTGTATGCCATAATTAATTAACCAAATTAAAATTTCCAAAATACCAATTTACTCAATTAATTATGCTAATCATCATCAAAACATGTCCAACACATTTGAATCAAAAATCAATCATTTTCCATGCTTTACATGTCACAGCATTTTAGGGTTTTATGTCCAATTCCAAATTTAATCCAATTAAATCTCAAATAAACATTTCCCAAATGATTTCATTTCATCCAATGATCAAAATCAAAATTTCCACGACCTTAGGGCAACACCAAGTTTCGGCCAAGCCATAATAATTTTTGGGGGAAAATTGATCCAATCCATTTTTCACAAAATTGATCACAAAAAACTCCAAGTCATCCATATACAAGCATGCTCAAACAAGTAATTTCACTCAAACATGCTCAAATTCAATTTACCCAAATTTTACCCTAATTAAATTTCATGCTCAAAATGGCTCAAGATACCATTGTTGGGTTTCTAGTTAGTCCCAAGATCGATTTCAAGCAATGAAACATCTGTGAATACTCAAAATAAGTTGCGGAATACTTACAATGATCGGATTTGGCGATGCGAGGAACAACAAAAATCTTGAAGCTCTCGGCAATGATGCTCTTTGTGTTCCTTGTGAATTCAGTCAACCTCCATGGATGTCCTCCAAGCTCCAAGCTTTGTGTTGTGATTCCATGCTCATGGGAATAGTTTCCCTATCACCTTTGTATGTCCTCTTTAGTGTGCTAGCACATTGGAAAACTTGCCACAAATTTTCCCTTTGGCTTCTCCTTTGTTCTCGGCCAAGCAAGAATTAAGAAGAAAAATGGCACCAAGTGCCGAATGGAGAGAAGAAGAAAATTGGCCTCTTGGCCGAATGATAGGAGGGAGAGAGGAGAAGAGTTTTGTGTGTTGGTTGTTGATTTCCAAAATCAAATAAAAAAGATATACCAAATTTGAATTTCTAAAGTCAAAAAGGGTACAAAGCAATTAAGCCTTCCAACCACCCCCATCAATCACTCATGAATAGTGACTGACATCACATCACTCAAAGTGAAAAGACATCTATCACTTGAATGAATAATGATTTGACGCTAATGTGACTTGTGGGCCGCACTTGAATTCGAAATGCGACATAATTAAATCAAATTCAATTAAATAATTTTGCCTAGTAAAATTACTATTCATGTCGCTAGCGAATTAATTCTAAATTAACTCGTTCGCCCGAATTAAAATCCAATTTTAATTCCGTGTCGAAATCCAATTTCGTATAATATATCGAATATATTATTTTATCGATTAATTCCAAATTAATCGTTCTCTCTCTTTAAATAATATTTTATCCCAGATAAAATATCTTCGTAATTAATCCCAGATTAATTTTCTCTCTCTTATAATTAATCCCAGATTAATAAAGTGTTAGTCATAAATCATCGGTGAATCTTCGGGAAGCGACCCATGAGATCCCCGGATATGTTGGCAGTAAATCCGGTCGTCGGACTATCCGAACATGTACGTACCTAGTACTATGCTTTTACCGATTTACAAGACATGGTTGGATTCTAGCAAAGCACCGTGCCTACCCAATTCTCCAGAAATATTCTTAAAGGAATATGTGATCTATATCAGACGTAATATACGTAGTATTGCGTATTTCGATCCAGCATCGGATGTCACATGCAAGGCCTGGGGCTGGAATTGTGTCTGCCCCGTACGAAGCACATATCAGATCTCTGGTAACTAGTCTCTATAATCGGATAATCATGACCTAGTCATATTATCCCGATGACTGCAGCACATAAGAGCATCAGTTCCGTATCCTACGTGATCATCATCTCCACTATGACTGGAGTGATACTTCCGTCTTGACATCATACCCAATACACTACGATTCTCAATATACCAGAAGAGGCGTACACAGAACCTGTTAAAGCCCTGGACCACCAAAACCAAAGTATATTGATTGTCGCAAGTATTAGCGGTGCAAGTCATAGGTTAAGACCAAATACATCTACCCTGATTCGGACTTCCATAGACACATAGTCATACTACCAATGGAATTCTGAGGGGTCTATCCAGAGCGAAGCTGTTTCCGTACCATCGGTAAACACAACCTCCTATTACACTTGCATGGGTATCCAATACCCAAATATATGAGAACTATGTCGTTATGCTCCCACAACGCGCACAAGTGTAATACTAGTCTTTTACGCATTATCGATGTTCAATCTCGATAATACTCTGACTAGGGATATTTAATGGTTAAACCTTCGTGGATTGATAGTGTCTCATATCATCTCAATTCGGAACTAATCATATGGACCTTTCATCATTTATACATCTTGGTAATCTAATTACAAATGATAAAAAAGCAATTTCCTTTGTCACATAGTTAATTTTTACAACAACACCATGATCTGTACAAATAGTGATGATATGGGTCATAATTGTCCAACATGAAGTTGATGTAAATTGATGGATTGTGTGTTGGAAGAGTTATGGAAGCATTGGGGATGCATTTAGGTGAGTGGGATAGACTTTAGGAAGAATGGCAAAAACCTGGAAATCAGGTTCGCGTCGCGACGCTGATGAGCTGAAAATATATCAATATTTACCGCCCATTTTACTTAATATTTTGTTTAGTTTCTCAGGTTTGATGAATGTTTTGATGTGTTTTAGTTTATTTTGCAGATAAAATAATATTGGGACTCAATGGAATCATTTAGGATGAAATGTGGGTCAAATAAGGGCAAAAATTGGACTTGACATATTAATTTTGGAGATTGGAAACTTGAAAGGACGTTCTAACGAAATACAATTTAAGAAATTCTAGTTTTGCACAATTTTCGTATTTTGGGCATAACGTTTTACTCCAATATCGGATTGAGGTGATTCAAGTTCCAGATTAAATAAGACGCAAAGAGCTACAACTTTGAAGAATAAAATAATTTTGAATTCTGAAGATTTCATGACCGAAATTGATGAAACATCCAGAATTGTGTTATGTGTAATTATTAAAGTCATTTTCAAAGCAAAAAATAAATAAATAGATAAGAAATAAAAATAGTCAAAATCCCACCAAACATGATAGAAATTAGTGGAGCTTTTAGTGGAGTAATTAATAATGAATTTGGTGGAGCAATTAATAATGGATTTGATGGAGCATTTAATAATGGATTTGGTGGAGGCAAAATTTTGCCTATAAATACCAAGTCATTTCATTTGTAAATTCATACTTTTTTCTTTGAAATTCCTTAAGAATAACTAAGAAGATTGTATCTTGCTTGTTTATTTACAGTTTTCAGTAATTAATTTCCGCTTTTGCACTTTATTTTCTTTACTTTTAAGTCTTTACTTTCCACAATTTACTTTTACGCAATGAGGAGGTAAGTCCCCATTGCTGGGGTAAAATGTAAAGCTTTTATTATTGCTATTTAGATTAATCTCCATTAATTATAATATAATAACTATTTAAAATACGACTTAACGAGGATACCGCCATATTGGTGTTGGGTTTCTATTAAGTCCCAAGGATCAAATCAAGCAATGAAACATATATTTATGAATACTCGTAAAAGCATGGCGAAATCATACTTAAAATGATCGGCTTTTGCGACGCGGGGAACATCAAAATCTTCAAGCTTTTCCCTCCAAGGTTCTCGGCAGTGGACTGATTTTGTGCTCCAAAAATTCGGCCATCTTGGTCCTCCAAGCTGTGTGTTGTGATTCCAAGCTCACAAGTCGGTTTCCCTATCACCTTCGCAAGACCCTTAAAGTGTTCTAGCACTCCGGAAATTTTGCCGCAAAATTTCCTTATGACTTCTCCAAACTCTCGGCTAAACCTGAAAAAGGAGAAGAAGAAATTGCCCCTTGGGCGTGAGAGTGAGGGAGAGGAAGAGAGGAAAGTGTTAAGTGTTGGTTATTGGAAAATTGTGTATCTAATACACAAATTAGAAATTCAAAATTCATTTTCCAAATTTTTGCTTTCCAAAAGTCAAAAGGCATTAAAGCCAACAACCACCTCCATCATTATTCACATCACTAATGACAAGTTGTCAAATCACTCAAAATGACTTGACATCACATCAATCGATTGACTAGTGATTTGACACTTGATGTGACTTGTGGGCCGCACTTAAATTCGCAACCCATGAGATCCCCAGATATGTTGGCAGTAAATCCGGTCACCGGACTATCCGAACACGTAAGTACCTAGTACTACGTTCTTACCGGTTTACAAGACCTGGTTGGCTTCTAGCAAAGCATCATGCCTACCCAATTTTCCAGAAATATTCTTACTGGAATATGTGATCTATATC